>WTSP01005246.1:21167-34822 GCA_025331215.1 Actenoides lindsayi | reverse complement strand
CCCATGTGCAGGATCTGGCACTTGTCCTTGTTAAACTTCCTCCCACTGGCATCAGTCCATTGACCCAGCCTGTCCTCATCCTCATGTAGTCTCCCTTCCCTCAAGCAGCAGATCAACACTTCTGTCTAACTTGATGTTGTCTGCAAACTTACTGAGAGTGCCCTCAATCTCCTCATCTAGGTCATTGATAAAGATATTAAAGAGAACTAACCACATTATTGAGCACTGGGGAACACCACTCATGACCAGCTACATTTTACTCCATTCACTACTACTCTGGGCCCAGCTCATCCAGTCCAAGCCATGAGCAGGCAGTTTCTCCAGGAGAATGCTGAGGGAAACAGTGTCAAAAGCCTTATTAAAGTCCAAGTAGTCAACATGCACAGCCCCTCCCTCATCCACTACATGGGTCACCTTGTCGTAGAAGGAGATCAGGTTTTTCAGGCGGGATCTATCTTTCATGAGCCCATGCTGGTCTGATCACCTGGTTGTCCTGCGTGTGCCTTGTGATGGCACTCAAGATGTTCTCCTCCATACTCTTCCCTCAGATCTTCCTTTTAGCCCTTCTTGCAGGTAGGTGTCACATATGCTAACCTCCAGCCCACTGAGACCTCCCCAGTTGATCAGGACTGCTGATAAATGGTGTAAAATGGCTTGGTGAGCATATCTGACAACTTCTTCAGTACTCTTGGGTGTAATCCACCCGGACCCATAGAATCGTGTATGTCTAAGTGATGTAGCAGGTTACTAACCATTTTGTCTTTAATTGTGAAGGTCTCATTATGCTCCCCATCCCTGTCTTTTACCTCAGAGGTCTGGATACCCAGAGAACAAGTAGTGCTACTACTAAAGACTGAGGCAAAGGCATAAAGTTTCATAGAACACATGACACCTTTTTAAGCAGGTTGTCACCTCAGAAGATAAGGAAATTAACCCTGTTGTCACTTTATACCAGTTTTTTTCTTCCCCACATTAATAGTGCTACCAGTTGCACCTTTTCTTTGTACCTCTTTGTCCCCTTTATACCACCTCTTTAGTGATGAGTTATTTGATTTTTTTTTTTTTTCTGAGGGCAGAGAGGAATAAATTTCAAAAGCAGACAGTCAATTAAGGCACAGAAAGTTTATGTTATCAGCTCTACTTGACATAGGATGTGACTAATGATAGATTATTCTTTTTGTTTGCATACGTTGTCTTTCTCAACACTTGCTGCACATTGCTTTTTTAATCAGTCACCACCACCCACACATATTTGTATACAGACATATACATAATGCTTTTCAAGAGAGCGACGGTTTTCTTTGTTTGAATCATGTCCAGCATATTTGTGCTTTACCATAATCTGTGGGATAAAAATAGTTGCAGGGAACAAAAGTCTTTGGATTTTCAGTAGTATTCTAAATCTCTCACCACTATTCTGTACATCACTTTCACATCATTGTTTCTGTCACAAATGTACAGATCCCATTCCAACAAAACAGTAGGACCTTTCCATCCATTCTGAAGAGAAATTTAAAGGGAAAATTTTCCTAAATGCCTTTCTAGAAGGACAATGCATCAATATATTGATATGACCCAAAACCATCAGATTGCTGAAACAAGTGAAGCCTATTGGGCCTCATGGGAAGCACTCCATTACTTACAGCACTTTACTCAAAACCATGAAGCCACACACAGAGGAAATATCCAATATTCTGCAGTATTGGATATTGTCAATGAAGCCAAACACAGAGGCAATATCCAATATTCTGCAGGCCTTGCTCAGCACAGAAATTATGATTTCACTTTCCCAAGGCAAATGTTCATTTATTAGTCTGTTCATCTAGGAAGGATCAATATTATACTTTTTCAGGCTAACCTAGTTATGGAATCACAAAGCCTGAGCTGATCCCCTGTTTCAGGAGTCTAAAGGAACTCAGGAGTCTCTCAACTTCTGCTTCAGTATCATCTACAACTCAGTGAACAACTAGGTTTATATATTAGCTGCAGCTAGGAAATGCAGATCATGCAAATGTACATCTTCCTCAACTGAATCCACTGTTTAGTTGTCAAAGCAGCAGAGTTTAAATGTTTGTAAAGAAACAGAGCTTGAAAGAAACTGATTAGTAAAAAATACTTTTATCCTACTATTTATCTTACTAGATGGGGCACTGGGCATTCACAATTAACCTGCAATTATTGGTTAAAGTACAGCCATGAAGGTACTAACAATGCTGCTGCTGCAACAAGAGTGGTGCATGGTAACTTTGGGAGTTGAAGTCTAGATCCCAGATCTTGAGGCAGACATGATTTATTATTCTGCAAATCTTGACAACCATGACAGTTGCCAATTCTGGAGTTTGAAAAAAAAGTCTTTGTTGACAAACAACATCCAAAGATCTTTTCAGATATTACCGAAAGGATGCATGAATTGTTAGATAGGCTTTTGTTTCAGATCAGCACACTTTAAAACATTGTAAGACACAGATCACTATCTTGGTAGACATGTTGCATGTTATGCCTACTGGATTCTCCTTCAACTATTTGATCTTTCTTAAAACACTGTTTTGATATTTTGTTTATCTTTTATATAACCAGTCATTCCAAGAGAAGAAATATTTTTCAAGATCTGCAAAATTCATCACTACCTTATAAATTGTATGACAATGCTAACACAACAATTAGAAGACTCCCACTTCCATTGAAATACATTGTCCCTAATCGTCCCTAAGAGTTTTCAAGTATTATGACTTGATCATTTATCTTTTAATGACCCTGTTAACTATGTGACAGCATAGTAAAGTTAGCAAGTAGGTTAAAATAAATTTTATACTCTAAAAGTTGGTACATGCATTTCCATGATACCTGAGACTTCTATGTTTCATTGCCAAGCACTGAAGAAAACAAGAACTGATTATATTCTGACATGCAAAAAAACCTCACATTTTTTTCTCTGCACATATAATGACCCCTAACACTTGGAACTTCAGTCAGATGGATATTAATATTTAATTCCATGTCTTTCATAAAAAATTTCTTTTTTTCATCTAGAGATTCCATTGTAGTTTAAAAACATCATAAAGTAAGTAGCTGGAAAATAGAGAGTGTAGAATATACTAGTTAACCTGAAGTGAGAGCTGGGAGGAAAAACAGGAAAAGACAACACTTTGAAAAGTTGTAGAACTACTTCCAAGTTCAGTTACAACAACTTAACATGTCAATAGACACCAGTGAAAAAGAAACTAAAATAACTCTGAGATGTGCCTAATTGCAGGAGCCACTAGGCACTCAGCACCAGTGAGCCCAAGTGTTCATACCCTAGTCAAGTGCAGCACAACCACTGCCCCACTGGGACCTGTCTCAGGTCTACAACACAGCTGGGTTTCTTATGAAGAGGATTTGTTAGGTCCTCTAACATATATGCAGGCTCAATTTCCCTGGCCGGACATCCTGGGTGAAAACTGAATCTCTGTCCCTTACAACCTTTTTTTTGATTGTTTATAGCTGATGTCAACACAATCTCTAACTTACATGTATTTGGGTAAATCTACCACCTTTGTTTTTGAGAAGCTGCTCCTAAGCAAAAGGTGTAAAACAGAGGGAATAAGAGGGTTAGATTAGCCCAGTCCCCTATGAAACTCTTACACATTAAGTATTTTAAAGCTTGAAAGCTTTTTAAATTTCACAGATTGCCACTCAGCCTACTCTAACCATCAAAAACTTAGGAATAATATTTTAGACAAATTTTTCTGCCAGCAGCTGAAAGCCTTCAGTCCATTTTCCTCAATAAAACACCTTATTACTAGATAATTAATTAAAAACACAAGTTTCAGATTTATTCCATGTAAAAGAGTTTGCTTTTTTTTTAATTTTAGAAATACCTGAGAGCAATCCATTGCAATTCAAAATACTGTCATAATCTTAACAGATCCTGAAAGCCATTTAGCTTGTTTGTTTGTTTAATCAGTAGAAAACAGACCTACAAATCTCCATTTTGCAACTAAGGATGTCACTGAAGAGCCTGAAATTCTTCAGGTATTCTCCACTACCCTATTCTTCATGCATCTGGAAAATTCACATGCTAAGTATGCGAAAGAGAATATATGAAATTATAATTCCCATTTAGTAACATTTTACATGCACATCTCCAAGTAGCAACACCAGGAGCTGAGCAGTGACCTCTGCCAAAGCTAGAAAAGTTTAAATAAATGCAGAGGAAAAATTAAAAGTCTCACACCCCTGTCATGCCATCCTTGTTTTACTACTGAGTGATTGAAGGCATTATGTACAGTGTCTGTTATTCCTTCAAAATCATTTCTGTCACTGGGGACTCTTCCAGTGCCTACAGACCTATAAAATCAGGCAGACACAATCACGCTTTGAATTGACACTTTCTTAAGCAGACTTAAGACTCCACAGACAGATACACCATAGTAGGTCCCATGGAAAACAAAGAGATGTTAACCTAGAAAGGATTAAATCACCTTCCAGTTTTGTTATCAGGTGAGGTATAGACAGTTCTTGCTCAATTGGGCACTCTTCCTTTTTCCTGGATTGTGGACAATGTGAAGAAATCTGAAATAAGAATGTTCAGAAATGCTTTTCTTTTTGAAACAAGTTTGTCATAATCTGAGTCTTGACACTAAAGTGCTACATGACAGCTAGGACATTCTGTAAGTCCCTGATAATCAGGGATAGTAGTTAGGAGACAGAGTTGTGTCTGCCTCATCCCCGCCATCAGCAGACTTGTTCCTGCAAGGAACCCACTTGTGCCTGTGGGCAAATAAATGGCCTGAAAGCTTCATAGCTCACATCTCGTTGAGACAAGTTTCTCTGCTGCAGTAAAATTATCAAAATATGGTGAAGTAAATACACCAGGAAAATAGGTGTTCGATGAGGAAAATAATTTCCTTCCAACAGTAACTTCATCTGAAATATCTAGGAGTGGCAAAAGCCCTAAAGGGGACTGGAAAATGCATTCAAACTGGAAAATAAACCTGTACATAAAACAACTCTTACAGGCAGACCAGCAGAAGCAACTAGCAGCATTTATGTATGTGCAGAACAACGGAGTTTGAATGCATGGTATAAGTGTCCATGAGGGGGCCTAAGGCTTTTTGAGTACAGCTGCTACCTTGTTAACCACTAAGTCACCTTATTAAGCATCAGCAAGGTATACACATTCCAAGCACCCACTGTTGGAAGTGATGATTGTGTACTTCTTGAGAAGGTGGATTTACAAATTTAAGTCCTGTAAAGACCAAGTGAGGCAATATATTAACTGTGACAGAAACCCTATTCTGGTTTGGTCACATCAATAGAATCAATGCCCTGTTACCTCACTGAAACAAAGTAGTCCACAGGCTGCTCTATGAATTCCTGAACCATGAAAAATGGCAAGATCTCAGGCATCTACATCCCCAGTCAACACTGATAAACAGGACAAAGTGGAAGGGTGAACCCCATCATAAATAAATGTAACACTGGTACTAAGTGAATGATCACATACATTTTGAGGTTTATAGCTCTTTGTACAAAGAGCTACAATCATTGCTTAATATTTTGATCATACAAGACTTTAATTCATCCAACATGGAAGGGATTGTCCACCAAATCTGTCCACCTAGCCTTCCTGTCATAGCTTACACACTGATTTGCAAGATCAAAGCTTAAGAAGTTGGGGAAAGAAATGTGATTGGTATCCTGTGAGAACTAAAAGCTTTGAGGCAGACTTCTTGTCCTCTTATTTGTGCTGAATCATACCTTAGCCCAAGCAGTGTCACTAACTTGGCAGGTACTATAAATAAGATTTAATATAAAAAGAATGATCTATTATGTTTTAAGATAGGTATTCTAATAAAACACAATATAATGTACAGGAGCTAAGAATTTCTAAATGACAAATACTAAAATTCAGCACTCTGAGTTACATCATGAACAAAATTTAGAAGTTACATAAAGTGTTGCAGTAGTAGATTAAAAGCTAATCCTGTGACCAGCTTGAACCACAGGTTAACCCTGACACAGGAACAGAACGTCTATGGCATGTTATGTAGGTCTGTGTTTGGTAAATACTTTCAACTCCATTTTACTTTCAGGAGAGGCTGACAATTTAAATTAATCTATACCATTAACTACACAGCACTGGATTTAGCCACAAAATGGGGAGAAGAAATAAAGGTACACATGTTTAGGAGGCACGCATAAAAAGTTACATGTCTTGTCCCTGTTACTTGATCCTTCAAAGAGGAAATAAGCAGGTAAATAAACTGATCAAATATCAGTATGCAAAGTACAGATAACCCAGGGTAAAGAGTAAAACTGATAGCCTTAAACCTAAGACCTATGTCCAAGTCTCAGATTAGTCTGGATGCTCAGGAAGGACTCTGGAGAAAGTGTTTGTTCTCCACATATCAATATATTTGAGAATGTTTTCAAAATATAGATACAGTCACAAAAAATTAGCAAAATTTTGCAGTGTTTCCATTCTAGGCAAATTACATCCATTGCTGCCAGTGACTCAGATGTCCTATAAATACAGACCTTACTCTGTTACTAAAATACTAGCACACTGATGACTCAGGTAAATATTTGCACATCTCTGCAGGTTATGCTTCTGTCAGTGCTCCCTTAATTAGATATCCATATAGATTCTGGGTACTGCTCATGGTTCAGGTATCTAACTGCATGAACATCCTTGCCAATAGAGTCACAGAAACAAAGAAGATTGGAGGTAGCACTTCTTCAGGCAGATAAAGTGCTGCAGGGAATCACGTTTGACATCCTGTCTTCACTCTCAAATCCAAATTGTGGCCTGGTAAAATTTATTCAGTTAGAGAGTCTTCATACTGAAGGGTCTTCCTCAACCATAATAAATTGCCTAGAGGAAGACCAGGGCTTTCATAATTGCTTAAACCTCTCCAGTGACAGATAATTTTTGACTTCCAGGTCCTCACAGATACACATTCAGATGAATGGGGGAGAATGCTAAAAAAGAAAAACGTCCTATGCTAAAATACCCTTGAAGAAAAAGGTAAACCTGTGAATATATTCCTACAGGAGATGTTTTTCTGCATTAAATGTTCATTTATTTCTTTGTAGGCTAAATTAGAAGGTATGCCAAGGCCCTTTATATAACACCACAGTCGAGTGTTCTCAGGTATGCTTCACAGAATACGTCTGTTAGTCATTTAACATGATTAAGTGCTAAGAAACCATAAAATTGTTTCAGTGGATAAATAGTTCAAGACCTGTGGTTATTGTTCCATAGACAGCTTTCCAATTGATCCACTGTTCTAGTGCTGAGCAGTGTTCCCTCAAGGCCAATATCTTCTGTCTCAGTTTATTGAATACAGAAACTTTTCTTTCATTGGCATCTTGGTCCTGCTCCATCATAACAACACACCACGTTGCTCTCAGTGAGGATTTGCATATTTTTTTCCCTTTAAAGTTCAGATTGTGCTCTAAGAAAGTTTCCCCTGCAACTGTATCTATATGGCAGGCAACAAATCTGCAAGTTCTTGCAGAATAACTCTGCACAAGAATTCACAGAAAGTGTTCCGCAACTTTAGAGGCTTAAATTGTATAATTTATCTCCTATTTGTAAGCACTACGTACTTTACATTAAGGCCACTAAAGATCTGCTAACAGCAAAACTTGCAAGCTGAATTATAAGTGTGTTAATTTCAGTGACCTCCTTCCACATGTGACCTTTGCAACACAAAGAAAAAAGTTAATTATTAAAGGCTGGGTAAATAATTTGACAGAAATAACAAGATATAAAGAAACACCATCTTTTTGTCAGAATGACATTTAACTGAGCAGGAGGTTATAGAACAGTAATTAATTGCTTAATTGGTTTGAAAGGACAAGCACTAGAAAGCATGACCTTTCATTGACACTTTCCTGCAATAGTACGTTAATTATTGCTGAATTTCAGTGGGTCTCCAGTGGTAACACATGACATTCACATTAATACCACACAGGTTTACTGTGGTCATATCTTTTATAACAAATGCTTAATGCTAAATTAAAACACCATGTGGATCTTTGTCTGTTATGTCCAGTAATCCTATTAATATTTTTCTCTAAGTATTTCTTACATCTAAAATTTAGTATTTCTCACAGTCCAATGAGCTGACAGCATGTGATTAAAGGAACATACTAAAAAAGACAAATTGGAGAACTTAAGTAGACTGGGAGAGTCTTCTTTTGGCTGTCAGTTACTGTTTTTTTAAAAATTTTCACAATAGTAGACACCAGCTTTTGCAAAGTTCAGTGCTTTAGTCCAGCAAAGACAAGGAGTCTTGGATTCTTGGATAAAAAAGTTCCTGATGGAGATCACTGTGCACTAATTCAGCCTGAAAGTAGTGGTGCTGAGGGGTAAAATCTGACAATTTGAGCTGCAAAGATATGAGGTTATACAGGAGATGTGTCCATTCATGCAGTCGACTTATCTTGTTTCTTGCTGGTTTTATCCTGTGGAATTTACCCTGCTCTTTCTGCTCTGAATCAGCCATATCAGACTTGCCAGGCTGTCAAAAGGCTGCTCTATCAAGGAGCTGGGAAAACAAGGCATCTGCACACAATCCAGAGTCTCCTTTAGAAAAATGTTTTTAAAAAAGAAGAAAATAATTCTGTGAAAATCTCAAATATAGAGATATTTTACTTGCTTGCTATTTTTTAAGCTTGTGAGTGGTCCTGAGACTATCACACAATTATCCAGGGTCTTGTCCTAGTCATTCCCACATGTTCTCTGCAAACATGAGGCCTGATGTTTTCTTCCTAATATAGTAATAAGAACAATCTCTCCCTCTAGATATAACCCATCCAGATGGAAGAAGATGAGAATTTGGGGTGTACTGATAAATCATGGAGGACACAGGACTCACCCTTCAATGTGGTCTGTCTGTTCCCAATGTCACCTATGACAGGGAGGACAGCCTTCACAAGAGCTAAGAGCAGCAAAGACTGCATCTCTAAGTGAGCACTTCCCTTCACGGAGTTCAGTCAGGGGCTTGCTTCACAAGCAGGTGTTCAGCTGGATAACTTTGGACAGGCTGCTCTTGAGAATTAGCTAGAGCCATTTCTCTTCACCTCTTAAGAAAGACAAAAGCAAGAGAGCAACCAGACCATCCTCTGAAATCCTGAACAAATTACACACTTTGAGTTTACATTTCCTGCACCTTACAAAGCTCTTCAGATGACATGTGTTCTGCCCATATCCTTTATCTTGAAAAACTCTCAGATGCTTTCCTTATAACAGAGCACTGCAGGTTTGGGGTTTTTTTAGCCACGAGCACCGTGCTGAAAACCTTATCAAAGTGAACACATACACAGAGAGCAGGCTCTTCCCACTGAAACACTGGCAGGGATTTTAATACCTGTTTTGAAAACCTCCTTTTGAAGCATACTTCTGTTTGGTAAATACTTGCTTAACAAGTAATTACTGACATTTTCTTTTAAGCTTGATTAAGAAACAAGGATGAGTAGCCCATATGAACAGTCTTCAAATGTTAATGCATTACATGTCTTGACACACTAATGAAGAAGCAGTTAGTCTGAGATTCCACCCTATCATAACTGAAGGAGTACTGAGCATCTAAGCACTTGCTGAGGCTTCTTTGTACTGCAGAGCAGCTGCAGCACAAAAGGAGGTTGGCAGAGGCATCCACAACACAGTAATGAGGCCCCACAGTGACAAGGCTGTGCTGCCGTTCTTCGGCAGTCAGCCCATGTGCTTCCAGACAACTGACTTCTCCCTCTTCAGCAAAATAGTCACAAATTCTGTATTTCTGTAAGCAGAGAACCAATTCTTAAATTACAGTTTAAGGCTCTAGAAGTTACAAATCCCTTTTTCCACTCTAACTGGGAAATGACCAATGTTTTCCTAAATCTGTTACTTGTGTGCTAATGGCCCACAAGTAAATGGTCAGATTATTTCAAACTCTTGCCAGAACAAAAGAAACTGGCTCTGTTCCATACTTGTTCTCCTTTTCTTCTACATAAATGTCTACCAAAATCAAAAAGCCATTTTTCAGTTGGTATGTCAGTTGCTATGTCACGGACCTGTCTTCCTTGTTTTTCCAGAGAAGAGAAACATAGGTGGAAAGCAGCATCATGGAGAAGGACCTGGAAGTCTTGGTGAACAATGACTTAACCATGAGCCAGCAATGTGCTCTTGTGGCCAAGAAGGTTTAGTACTGACATCAACCATCTCCTGAGTGTAGTCAACATAATGCAACAAGGTTATATGGTTGGTGTCAAAACAATAATCCATGAGGGTCCAAAAATACATAATTTAACCACAAGGTCTGTCACACAAATCTTTCCTATCACTTCAATTCAGCATCAAGTAATCCCTAGCGACAAGAGAAAAATGAACAAAGGAGCTTTCACATATATTAAAAGAAAATTACAGCATACACACTTCGTTGCACAAACATAGAGTGGTTGATTTTGAGCAAATAGTTCTACAGTCTCTCAAACTCTGCTAATCTATGGACCAAATATCTAATTATGCAAATGTTGTATGGAAACTTTAAAACATTGTTAAGTGAGAAACAATAAGTGAAAATTTATACACTTGGCGTTTAAGCTGTATTGAAATAAGTCTGTGAAACACATTGTGAAATGTAAAAAAAAATTTTTAAAAATTCTATAGCAAAAGGACAAGGAGTGATGGTTTTAAACTAGAGAAGGACAGATTTAAATTTGACATTAGGAAGAAATTCTTTACTATGAGGGTGGTAAAAAAACTGGAAGCGGTTTGCCCAGGGAGATGGTGGAGGCCATTGTCCCTGAAGACATTCAAGGTCAGGCTTGATGGGGCTCTGAGCAACCTGATCTACTTGAGGATGTTCCTTCTTACTGCAGGACGGTTGGACAAGATGACCTTTAGGGGTGTCTTCCAACTCAATGCATTCTATGATTCTATGAATCTATAATTCTACGATTCTATGATTCTACTTCCGCTATCACTTCCCACTCACTGATATTCCCTTGTTCTTTGTCTGCTACTTCTTTCATTTTCCTTAGGGTTTCCTCCAAACTGACCTCTGCAAACCCAAGCAGAGCTGCCTCCACTGGTGTAAGAATCTCTTCTTCTTATTGCTAGTGAAAAAACAGAAGGAACTATGTAAATTTATTATTTCCATTTCTGCTTTATGAATGTAGCACAACTGTAATCTTTGGTGCCAATTAGAATGTCTTTTTGTAGGAGAAAATTTTGGAATGGATCATCAAAAGTACTGACATAAGGTTCATTTCAGCTTCCTAAATATGAGTCCAGCTTTTTCTGAGATAGCCCCAACATATCCAAAGAATATCTTATCAGCCATTAAAAGACATAGATTTGAGATATATGTAAGGCATTCTTAGCCATATAATATTAAACTGTAAAAATCCCAGCAGAAGAACTAGAAAGAGCAGGAGATTAGAATCTGGCTAGTAAGAGTCTTTTTAAATTGGGAGAGCAAGCCTGCCCCGAAAGAGACACAGATGCAGCAGAACAATACAGCTGGAGGAGTGGTGGTGCAGAACTTCTCCCAGGTCCAGCCAGTGTTTTGGCAAAATTAATAATGAGGACTTTGAGCAGCAGTTGTCCCCTGGCATGAGCTATTCTGCCTAGATCCATGATTTATTAGTTACCTACATGGAATGTATGTACATTTTATAATTTCCTTTTAGCTTTATATGCCATATGTTCTTCAAATAATTAAATCATTACAATGAACTAAGTCTTCTATGCACAACTTGGAAGAGAGAGAGATGGAAGTTAAAAAGGTCTATAAGATCTCAGCACTGGTTTTGAGGATGAAATCCTCTCAGAGAAGATGAATTGTGAATCTGGACCTTTGTGTGTGTTTTAGGAGATCCATTACTGGAAGTACTGACCGCATTTAGTCTAAAGATTAATTTGGGCTACAAAGAGGATAGACATCATCTCCCAGGTACTCAACCAGGATTGCAGCTACTGGTTTATAAACAAGTTTCACTAGAGTGTAATCTTCTCCCTTTTAACCATATAGAAGACATCATTATGATTAATGGTCTTATCACACAGAGCACCTTGCCTTTGATGAATATGTCTATCCACAGGGTTCTCTAATGTTAATAACCCAGATCAACACAGAGGACTTTTTTTTTCTTTTTTTTTTTTTTTCTTTTGGTTGAGGGGGCAGGGGAGATAGATTCTTAAGCACAAAGCTCCTAGAACTTCTTTTTTTTTTTTTTTCCCCAAATTTATCAAACAGGAATGTTAAAAGCCATAAGCAGACTGTTCCTGTCTGACTGACGGCTTGAAACTGTAGTGATCTCATTTCCCCTGTGAAATCTCACACATGTCTGTCAAGGTCTATTTGAATCTCTCAGATTTAGAGGACATTTCTCTGGGGTTTAAACATTATTTCATGAGCTTATTAAGAAATATAATAAACAAACATGGCAAATGGGGACTCAATCCCCTTTTGCCCAGACGAGCCTATCGTTAATTCACTTATTCAAGTCATAAGCTTTCATAACTTATAACCCATAACTCTTAATGCACTTAGTGCACTTATGAGCAAAAGAAAAGAATTATTTACCTAGCTGATGGTGAGAGTGCTCATCTTTCCTCCTGCATCATGGTGCAGGTGTCCTCTGTATCCTGCCAGGGAGCAGGAAAGCGTCAGCAGCACAGCTGCTTCTGAATCCTCTTCAGAAGCTTTTGAGGTAATCTAATGGCTTATACTCTCCAGCTTGGAGGTTTGGTCTATTCCATTTCCATAGGTTAGTGGGTTCTGAGGAAACTTCCAGACAAAAGAAAAAGGTTGCTGGAGACAGCAATTTTCAGAAGATCGTGGATGCACAATGACAATTCAGTTCTTCCTAGCCACCTCTCCTGCCTAACTCGTGCTCTGTCTTTGACCTAATGGCTCTACTCCCAGCATATATCAGGCCATAACATGAGCTGGGTTAGCCAAAATCTAAGCAGGAGGTGAGTGAGCCATTGCCCATGTCTAATATGTGGCTGTCATTTACTTATTGCTCAACTTCAGACAAAATGCACTCCTTAGCAATTAGCACGTTTTACATACTTAGTGCACAGTGCTGAAATGTTTTGTAAGAAGCTTTTTTCTTGAAGCACCAACATATATACCAACATAGCATGGCCATTATTGAACTACAGAAGCATTATAATTTCCCAAACTGATTTTTCTGATCTTTCCATTTCAAATCTTACCTGATGAACCTGATCTCCTTCTATGAGAAGATGACCCAACTACTGGACGAGGGAAAGGCTGTGGATGTGGTCTACCTGGACTTTGGGAAGTCATTTGACACTGTTCCCCATAGATTTCTAATGGAAAAACTGGCTGCTGATGACCTGGATGAGAATACAATCTTCTGGATCAAGCACTGGCTAGACGGACGGGCCCAGAGAGTAGTGAACAATGATATTAAATCCAGCTGGTGGCAGATCACAAGTGGCGTTCCTCAGGACTCAGTGCTGGGACCGTTTCTGTTTAACATCTTTATTGATGATCTTGATGAGGACATAGAGTCTACCATCAGTAAATCTGCAGATGACACCAAGCTAGGTGGGTGTGTTGATCTGCATGAGGATAGGGAGGCTCTCCAGAGAGACTTAGATAGACTGGATCGCTGGGCCACTGTTAATGGTATGAGTTTCAACA
>WTSP01005244.1:0-22783 GCA_025331215.1 Actenoides lindsayi | reverse complement strand
TAACTTTATAATGTAAGTTTCTAATATAATATAGATTTCTAATATAATATAAAATGAGGCCATGATAGTTTAATCTAGGGTTACAATGTATATCCCTATATATTTACACTAATGAAATTCAAACCAATCAGAAATTAATTAAGCTATTGTCAATGCAATGTTAAAGAAATACCATTATTCAACACTATGAGCATGGAAATTAGTAGGAATTCACAGTATCTACAAAGTTAACCATGTAATATAGTTTAAATAAAAAAAAATCTGCACACTTGGCATTTATTAATAATTCTGAATGGACACATTATTTCCGTTCACATTGATGGTAAAAAAAAAAAATAAAAAAAAATCCAGGTGATGTAGACTTTCATATATAAATTAATTTTTTTTTTCTTATTTCCATTACTCTCATAATCTGTATATCAAATATCTATAAATATCTGTGGTATAAATTCAGAATCTGAATGCACTTATATGGCAAATTCAGTAACAACATTTACAATGAGACTGAACAGCAAACAATTCAGGAGCTTAGTGAATGTGAGTTGTTTTATGTTCTTTTTCAATATGTAAATACAGTAAACACTGAAATTTTATTCACGACTCACATATTCACTAGTATAGCGTGCAGTAGATAATGATTAGCAAAGGAATTTTGACAAGGGAAGCATTTCTTGTACTGTCTCTGAAAATGTGCAGTAATTTCATTCCATTACAGTTTTGACAGAAAAGATACAAAGCCTTTGTAAATCCTTTGTATTAAATAGTATAGGAGTCATAGTCACTAAAAATTGTTAAAAGTTTATTCAAGAATATATGGTTTCCTGTTCATGGGGGATACCTTAATATGACAACCTGACAGAGAGTTATTTTAACAATGATTACAATAAGATTGTGTAGATTTTGATTAACATTGTTATTTTCTCAAGAAGAGAGAGGAGGTGGCACTGGTCACATACTTTAACATGGCAGGCTATTATTTGTACTAATTGCACAAAAAAAAATGTAACAACAAAAAAAGAGAGAAATATTAATACTTTGAGATACTATGTTTTAAATCTATTTTGATTTTCAACCTAGTGAAGTTTTGGGAACTTCAGCTATGTGGTGTTGTTCCATTGTTTCAAATGGTGAACCTAAACTTTTTCTATATATAAGAACTCAGGGGCTTGAACCAGTTATTTTTTTTTAATAATATCTTATTTATTTGCTAAAACTGCTAACAAAGTTCTACTTGCCTGAACGTTTAGGAGGGGAGGCGGAAAGGCACTTGTTTTGATATTTTAAACTTCCAATCACCCTTTGATGGAGTTTCCTGAGTTCCTTTTAAAGTCTTGCCACAAGCCCTTTTATTACCTTTGGTTAAGCAGGAAAATTCAGTCTTACTCTAACCTAAATTTTTTTGTCCACTTGCATTAGGCAACTAAAGGTCGTTATTCATGCATCTGAAAAATAGTGTCTGTTGTTTCTTCTTTCAAGTAGTTCTTGTCACAGCTCTGTTTTAATGAACCATCTGATTGGACCCATCCCAAACGCTTCCATTAGTGTTTCTAGGCCTAACAATTCACTTGTATTGGCATGCAAAATGTTTTCTATGAAATTTCACTTTCATGCTCTGTTATTAATTGTTTTGTAAAAAATAGTAAATTTTGTAAAAAAAAGAGAAAATGGAAGACAAACATTGTCATTAACAGGTTGTCAAAAGAGAATCTAGATAGTGATGCATATGCTTTTACATGAATGTTGTCATTCTAAGAAATAAGATGGGGAAACTGGGATGTCTATTCCAAAAAAAAAATCAGTAACCTGTCTGAAGCACGGTGGAAACTTTGTGGAAAGAAGACAATTGATGGGACATTACAATATGAGGATAAAACACACACAAGAAAAATGGAATAAACTGCAATGTTGATGACATATTTGGCAGAAAGAACCTGTAGTTTAACCAAATTCACTGACTGACTGTCTCAAAGACAACATAAAAAAGAATGGAATTTGAGCTCTGAAATTAACTAGTTATTTACCTTTTGTTTAGAAAGCTGATGGTGGCTGTGATATGTTGACAAAGTTCAGACAGGCATTAAGGGGTTGCCAAGCAGCTGTGCACCCCCAGGATTTGGGCTGGGACCCATCTGATGGAAACAGGGCAAGGTGGGTCTCTGGTCTGGCCTACTCTGACTGCTTTTGTGTTCTCAGATAATCTGGTGAATACTTGTCCCGAGGATGAGCTCCAGCTGTTGTAACATCCTTCACATACTTCACCTGTCTTGGCAGTGATACCACTTCACCATAAGCATGTAGGACAGGCAGCCTGGAGGCCTCACGGTATGATGAGAATGAAGGTCAGTCTTTGTTTAACTGATATTTGCAGAAGGAATGTCATAAACTAAGAATATTTTAGACCCCCAAGGCACCTGCTTCTGGAAGGTTAGGATGAGAACATAGCCTGAGATACTATATGCATATGGATTGCTGATACATGTGATCAAAGCATGACTGAGGAGTACAGTCAAAGACCATAAAATCTGTTTGGTGCTATCACTGTTTATGGAGAAAGAAAAATTTGAATTAGCTGCATTATAAAATATACAAGTATAAGAGAATAGTAATTTATTTTAAAATCAGAATGATAGAAGGGACAATATGTGTCCAGTCAATCAAAGAACTGATTACATTTTTTAAAAAATTATAATAATAGCAGTTAAGTAAACAACACTTGATAATGATACAGCTAATTCACAGCTGTATGACAGAAATAAAATGTCTTGGTCGAATCATTGAGGTCAAAAATCTTAACAGCCAGAGAAAATGCAGAGTCTGGATCATGAGTTATGAATCTGACAATGAATGGAAGTATTTGCAGTGTTAAAAAATATCCAAACCCAGCAATTGTTTTTGTTTGCATCTTTATCTTGATTCCTCTTTCCCTGTGCAGACTGAATATTGCAGCATTGAGTGCTTGAGGGTAAAATGAAATCTTTATGCACACAGAAGTGATTTCATTCTTTTTTTTTTATTTTAAAGTTGATATAAAAGCAATGAATTAATCAAGAGGAAAGCAAGTGGGCTTACAAAATGCTTGAGTTTTTAAAACAATAGGTTATATCGATTACTCTAAGACTTTTTTAAAAAGAAAAATGTAATTTGAAGGTGATGGTTTCTTTCAAAATAAAAACCAGGTTGTGGCCAAAATCTATGGGGAATCTGGAGAGGAAATCTATGTTCTTCAGTATTAATTATATGAATTGAGGGATATAATAAAAATCTTAAGTGATGGGAATGTGGGGAACTTTTCTATGGATTTCAAATAAATTGTTCTGATTTTGCTTTGTAAGTGCAATGAGAATACTAGGGCTTAATAGTATGAGGAGGTAGATGGGATTCCAGATAGATCTTGGAAAAGAAAATCCTATTATGCATTTCATATAATGCCAATGTGATTTGTGATGGTAAGGTAATTACTCAGATTCATTTAAGGATTTGTAATGTAATTTGTTTTCTGAATTTACTTTCTTCAGTCTTGGGGTTTTCATGGTTCCAGAAATAGTTACTCCTTATAACTATACCAAAGTATTGTTCTGTCATCTACTGTGACCCCATTATATCTCCCTTGGTCTGAAATGCTTTAAAAGTATCTGGTTAAGACTAGCAAGTCCAGAACAGGACAGGAAAGCTTGCTAAAAACAAATAAAAGGAATGCTTAGGCAGATGATGTTGCTTCGTTGTTTCTAGGGGAAAGAATTTATTTAGAGATTGAAAGACATGTTGTCTCTGAGTATTGGTGTTAGCAGGACTCTCAGAAGTTATCTTGTTAGTTTAACATGAAGTTCTGTTTTGGAAGAAAACCTTTGTAAAACAACACTTTCTTTGCTTCCCTGTGTATCATTCTAGGAATCTACATTCCATGTTAAGACCCTTGACACCAAAAGTTTCCTGATCCTTTGATTTCCCTGAAGAGTCCTCCAGGGCATGTAAATGTATGTTTCTGGGCATACCTTCAAGCACATATATTTTGTCAGCTTTGAGCTCAAACATAAACCCTATAGGGAATCAGTGGAGACATTTCTTGTGTCCATTTTTTGTTTGAATTCCAGTTGCACAAGCACACTTGGAGCATGTTTATTGCAGTTGGCCATGAAAAAGTGCAAGAAAAGGAAGTGATTTTTTTTCTCACTGCCTTTTAATCAAGAACCCTCCTTCTTCCTTATCGTGTAATATACCATCTAGAGCAAATAGTTTTCTCATTGAAGATGGGAGAGATGACTTTGCTTCCATTGTCTGTCTAAAGAAACTCAGTACAGTGAACTCACAAGAAAACTGTATTTTGGCATGGGTTAATCTTTTGATTTTTCTTTTGGAGACACATTCCTTGTAAAAATGATTACACATTCATTGGGCCAAAACATAAGACAGACATGGACAGCAGAAAAACAAATGTAGTTATGGTTTAGCATTTCTAGGTTTGTCTTAGTAAAATTATGGGTTAGCATTTCTGCAATTAATATATGATATAGGATACCAAGAGCAGCACAACAGATTAGAACCATTGTGTTGTTCTTGCTTTATCCCTAGGTTATACAGAGCAGTAAGCCTGACTGCTGGGCAACTGAATAATATCATGTCTTCTTGAACTCTTTGAGAAAGAGGTTGGATACATAGCTCCAGGAGGAGAGCTTACATATTCCTGTCTTTCTCCTTCTACAGTCTGGGACAGGCAGAAATTCATCTTTTGCAATCCATCCTGGTTACTGTGGGATGCCCCCTGGCTTTTGAACTGTCTTTCTTTTTTTTTTTCTTTTTTCCCCACACAGATTCCCTATACACAACAAGACTTCAAAATACTAGCAGTTATTTTAAGCCTTTCTGTTAAACTGTTTTCCATGGGATTTTTTTCAGGATAATATAATGGATTTTTCCCTATTATTAAAAGAAAAAGTTCAAAAGTACTTGTTGCACATTTAGGTGAGTACTTTGGGGAACATGCACAAGCTTTGAAAAACTACTAATTACCATTTTTCTTCAAATAGAGCTTTAATTAGTTGCCTACATATCTGCTATTAAAAATGGCATGGCAGATTCTCAGCTAGTGAAAACCAATAATACAGATAAATATTTGGCAGACTGGATAAGTATTTTCCAAAGGTGTCTGACTGCAGTCAGATTATGTTTTTTAGTATAAGATAATTTATAATAAATATGCAAGATGACAAGACAGATGTTCAGCATTTTTCAATAAGTCATTTGTCTAAATTGACCTTTCCTGTGGAAATATCTACAATTATTAGTTGATTCAGCTATCAAAGTCACATCAGGAAAGAAAAACTGTGCCTGTCAATCAGTATGGTTTTGCTGTATCAAAGATTTCAGACCTGTGAGAGTTCAGAGTGTCACATTGTGGTCCAAGCAGCTCTCCTGGTTCAGTGCCATAGTAACATAAGTGAAGGATTTCTTTCCTGCATGCTCCAACACACTCACGTCCTGGAAAAAGAAAAAAGCAAAAACAAAACCATTGTTTCTTTTGCTTGGGAAGGAAGCCTTCATGGGAAAATCCCTATGGGGGATGTCCAAGTCCCTTTGACCATGAAATAATGCTCAATGACAGCATTTGCACACCACCACGAAGCAGGATATTGTGACTGATCCAGGGAAAGACACCACTGGCGCTGGATTAGCCCACACTCTTCTACACGCAGGCCACAATTTGGGAGCTCTATACCTTAATCCCTTATTTGTCTAGAGACTATTTTTATGACCTGCTTTCTTACAATGCAAACAAGCAAGGGAAAGTCCCAATTGCTGTTCAAATGTATATACATACATATACTATATATGTCTAAATAATAAATTGTTCCAAAATCAGAAGAGTGTCAATGACTGTAACTGGCAAAAATGGAGACAGAGGGAAAGGGAATAAAAAGGGGAAATTCATTAAGAAAAGTTTATATATATGACATTTAACAACTACAAAGAAAAGGATGACAACTTTTGTTAAAAGCCTATGCTTTTTTCAGGGATTAATAATAACATCAGTTAGAAATAAAACTCTAGAAGGCTTTAAGGTAAGATGAAATAAGGTAACAGCTGTTATAAAAAGAAAGATTCATAAGGAAAAAAAAAAAGCTAAAGATATCAGGAAAAAATCCATAGCTGATGTTGTTAAGGGTAATATGAATCAGTTTTTAGAATATATTAGATATAAAACGACTCTTAGGCTTGATATGAACAATGAAATAGGTGAAAATTGTTAGCAGTGATGTAGAAAATGTAGAAGTGCTGAATAAATATTCCTTTCTTTACTTGAAAAAATGATGGTAATACACTCATATATAGTACTTCCTCATCCCTTAGTGACTGGAAAGTATTAAACAAACTAC
The DNA here is from genome assembly GCA_025331215.1 of Actenoides lindsayi. Classification (NCBI taxonomy): domain Eukaryota; kingdom Metazoa; phylum Chordata; class Aves; order Coraciiformes; family Alcedinidae; genus Actenoides; species Actenoides lindsayi. The sequence continues at coordinate 16,412 of WTSP01005244.1, read as the reverse complement.
AAGCCAACCTTTTAAAATCTACAGGTCCCAATAACTTCCAGTCAAGAGTCCTAAAACAATATGGCAGGTACATCTGTGTTCTACTGGTGATAATTAATAATATAAATTGAATACTAGTTATAGTGTAGGATGCCAAAAGAATGAGAATACTATGCTACTGTTCAAAGAAGGCAAGTGGAAAACTGGGCTGTCTAGTCCGATAGTACAACAGGCAACTTAAAAAAAATGATAGAGGATTTGATTTTTAAATTTAAGTATGAAAGAATGCTTATATAGTCAGTAAGAAGGGATATGATTCTATGGAAATCAGGACCTATCAAACACATCTGATTCTATATTTTAAAGATTTGTGTGTTTTGTTGATAAAATTAGCTGTAGATACTCAGTTTTCTGTTGCACATGTGACACTGCTGATTAACTAAGTCTTAGGCAACATAAATGAAATTAAAAACTTGAAGACTGAGACAGTGCTGACATAACCTGATGTAGTGAAGTCAGTGAAGAATCAATATTACATTGTTGAGTTTGTAATGTGGTTCAATGATACTAAATAGCTTCAGGGATGATCTGGAGGAAAATATTAAGTCATTTTCGTTAAAATTTAAGGAAAAAAAGATACTTGGCAGTACTGCTAAGAGCACTATTGGCTGGTTGCATCCAAAAGCAAAACTGTATGCGTAAGAAAAAAACCCCACCTTATCTGTGAAATAATGAACTATTACATAGCAACACTGAAAAGATTTTGGCAGGCTAATATAAAAGCATATTAATATGAGCTCCCTGTGTGGTGTCACGACTCAAAAGCAAGGAAGGGAATAGAAACCAGGGGAAATGTTATGATTACATGTGGGACTGAAGAATACTCTATCCTGTTATGTTGTCAGTTTTAAAAGAATGTTGAAGAATTGGGAAAATATACAAAAAAAAGCTAAATAATAAATCAAAGGCTACAAAAGATGTTTTAAAGAGCATAATGAAGATGAAACGGAGCTGCAAGAAGTTGTTTATGGGAGGACAAAAGAGTATCAAAAGCTGCAAGGGTAAGCAAAGAAATGTATAGCAAATACAAGGCTGAAAGATTAGCAAGAATACAAATAACAAATTAGGAAATTATTTTTAATAGTGATAACAGTTCACCTCTGGAATAAGATTGATGTATTATATATTGCTGTGCAAGCAGAACAAGACAGTATGTCTTTCCTGAAAAGATATCTCACCCAAACAAGACTCAGACTGAATGCTGATTTAACTAGATGGATTGAATGGCCTCCAACTCTTAAGAAGTCAGAGCACAGGTTTATTTCAGTTTCCAACTGCTGAATGTACCAGTAGGTTACCTGTTTTTATGAAGATTTTTAAATGCCATTTTTTCAACATTGCTATTGTGGCAAAAATTAACATTATCTTCAAAATATTGAACCTCCACTTCAAAACATTTATATAATACTTAAGCAACAGGAAATGTGTTGGAAAAATATTTGGAAGAGTATTCGAAAAAGTAATGGAATAAAAATCAGAGAAAATGCACTAAAAAGTCAGTAAAAGATCACAGTTGTCTCAAATACAAAAAAAATTTGCATGATATACTGGAAGAATAAAATTGTAGTGTGATAGGCCTCAAGCCTACACTATCATTAAGAACATCCCTGTGAGAAAACTAATGTGCTGTGTAATGGCCATAACTGTATTAAGAGCTACAAGGAGAGCTAAAAATATCCTTTCCTTTGAATTGCTGTATAACATGGGAGATGTCACCTTGAAAGTAGGAAGAAAACAGCTATTTACTTTCTAGAAGAGCAGGAAATAAGTCTTTGCTGCAGCTGTTCAAAGTGGGCAATTCCCAATTAAGCCTGATGCAGTTAAGGTATAAGGGCTTTGAATAGCTTTGCTGTCAATGATTCCTAATGGTTTTGTTCACTTCTGTTTTTAATGGTTTGCCACACCAAGTATCCACTCTCAAGTGGTTAGTGTTTGTAACTAAAGATGACTATAGCACAGGGTCATGCTCAAGAGCAGCAGTGGAAAAGCAATACAGTACTATATATAACAACTTCTTCTTGCCCTACAATATATACCAACAGCCCTCAGAAGGGCTTTTCTCCCTTCATATGTATGTATTCTTGTCTCTTAGAAAATCACTGCTGGGTACCAGTTGTGCACAACTAGGGCTCAAACGGGGATAAATGATAGGGAATTGCCGCTGCTAACTGAATATGGTACTAGAAATGGTTAGAAAGAAAAAGATGCACCAAAAGTCTCTCCCTCCAAGTTTCTTCCTCTTCTGAGAATTCACATAAATGTCTAAGTATTTAGGAAAATAGGAAAAAAGTGTCACATATAGCTGACAACTCATTTGATCTGTGTTAAATAATTTCCTTTTTTACAGTCTAAGTATTTTGTATTTGTCTATTTTCTGGTATGTTAGAATAACAGGACTTTCTCATTCAGTTTTTGAAGTGATGGGTAATGAGTCTGACAGTGGCACTGAAGCTAAAATGCATTTTCAGTATATATAAATTTGGTTAGCTGTGCTTGAATTAAGTTTTAATAAAAAGTAAATTGAGAAATAGTTTCCCTTTGGATATTATCACCAGTTGGAATAAGATAATTAAATTAAATGACCATGTACTCCCTCAAGGAAGCTGCAGTTTCCTTTCAATCAGTCTCTTAGATACCATGACTTTATAACAAAGCAATTATTACAGTATCTAAAAATGGATTTATTTCTAGATAGCATTTTAAATAAAATATTTCAAGTCTCATTTAAACTAATAGCAAAAAAATATATCTGAAGAACTTGAACTTAAGAAAGCATATTTCTGCTGTGCTTGCATCCACTTTGGCAACTTGAGGTTTTACTCGGAGAAATCTTTATGAAAGAAGCTATTTCCTCAAGGTGAAGTTTTCTTGCTCAGATACATAGGAGGTTTACTCATTTCCTGAAGGCTTACATTACTTACTTACTGCAATAGTCTAATAAGCTAATGACTTTGCAATAAGCTTCCTCACTGAAAACTGACATTCAGATTTGTATGGTTAAATAAAACATGTAATGAGGGAAAACTTGAAAAAGAACTGATTATAATTCAAAGAAACATATCATAGATTTTATCATCTCTACCGACAATCAGAACCCATGTGTAATGATGTTGTCAACTACAATTTCTGTAAATTTGATCTTCTTTTGTATTAGGCTTGGTGATTCAGAACTATTGTAACAAAGTGAAGTAACAGTGCTACATATATCAGAGTGGCAGATCAGAAATGTAACTGAACTTGGTTATGTTATCAAACCATGATGTTAACTTTTATAACCATCACGGAATTCCTCAGTAGTATTTAAGTGCCTAAGTAGACTGCAGGCAATAATAACGTAACACTGAAGTGGTATGGCACCCTGGGGCACCAATATAAGCATCTGCTCCTTTCAGTTAACTTCACTTTTTAAGATCCTCGTTTTTGTTCTAAAATGTGTTTCTAAAAAAAATTGTTATTGATAGGCTTCCAAGTAGGGCATATTAAAATACTAGATAAAAAGGCTTTGGAGCATGTTCCATTCAGCTGTTTGCTTTTAAATTAACATGTGCTATGCAAACAGCTTCTGAGAGGGTGTATGGCACAAAGACTGGGAATTAGGTAAGTGGAAGGTACCGAACCACTGAACCCGAGAAACTGGGCAGCCTTCTCTGATCAATCTCCATGAAGCGATGATGGATAAGATAAAATACTTTAGCTCTGTCCATCACTATGGATCATACTCAACACATTTTGAAAGGTTCTGTCAAGTTTTCAAGAAGTTTGTGTTTTCTCTTGAGATTTTACTCCACAGGGTATTGTATTGTGTAGGTAGTTTTCTTATTGCTAGCAATAGGTCTCAGTCTTTGTACTGACTTTGCAAGGCTTCGTAGATGAGGTTTGTCAGTCTTTGCCTAAACTTTCATTGCCCTGCTTGGAGTTTTGGGTTGGGGTTTGTTTTGTTTAACTGGAACAGCAGTTTTTCTAATGGCATGGTGGCTATGCCTGGTTAGTTTTACTTTTGAGTATTTTTTTGAATAATTATATTGGTAACAGTCATAACTACTTATATCCTGTAGATTTAATTACGGCTCCATCTGAATGATAGAGTGTAAAGAAACAAGGGAACATGATAGCAGCAGAGTTCCAAAAAGTGGTGACGTTTGCATTGTAGGGTGCAGTGTACAGGAATGAGATGGTAAGAGAACAAGATGGTAAGAGAACGAGATGGACACAGGCTAATTCTGAGGATCTATAAATGACTCTTAAGAAAATAGTTAAAGAAAGTGAATTTGGGAGCTGAGAAGAACTGGGTTTACAGTAAAAAAGATAAAAACTGCCAAGTATCTAACAAATATAAAATGCATGACAGCCAGTAACTTTGAAAGTAGGATCAGAGAAGAAAGAATGGAAGTAGATTATGTCATCAGATGTGGAAAAAACCCAGGTAGGTTCTAGAGTGAGAAGGAGGAAGCTATAAACATACTCCTCCCAGGAGAGTGAGTGTATCATCAGAGAATCAATGTATAACAATTTTAATTGTATTATTGTTTATGAAGACTTTTTCTGTAAAAGTGACTTTCTTTTCTGTAATTTGATCTGAACTATTATTTTATTAGACAGTTAAGTTCTATAATTTTAACAATCAGTTCTTGGCATTGCATTTGAGTTTCCTTTTTGCTCATTACAAGATTTTGAGAATAACAGTAAGTGTACATAGCACAATGTAGAGATCTTTGAGTAGCAGAACAAATTTTATATATCCACATAAAAATTTTAAAGTGTAACAACACATTGAAGTCTAATATGTTTAGGTACAACAGTGGTGCTAGCATTAAGTTTTGTTGTGGGCATATTTACACTGTACTCTATTGTGTAGGATAGCTAAATCTATTATCTTCAGTACTAGTCTAGTGTGCTTGGAAAAAACCCAAAGAATTTCAGGAAACAAGATGAAAATACCCACTCCTGGGATTATGACTACAAAAACCATCCACATGTTGTATTGCATCCATGAAAACTGTGGAATTGGTGGAAATTTTCTCTACAGAACAGGCTGCCGTACTTTATCTGATATCTCAACCTAAAATGCATCTCTTTGTGAGAGCCCACTGTGGAAGCGGTAGTGTGGTTTTCAATTTTTTTACATAGGTCTGGCTTTTAAGACTCTTCATTCAGATTGCCAGTAATTGGCTATTATGGTGGTAGACTTAGCAATGAAACCCCAAATATCACAGCATTTCAGGTAGGCATACAAATATCAATGACAACCAGATAAACTGACCTACAGATATAAAAATGTAGTGACCTAAATTTACATGGCATTTTTGTGAAACAGTTCAGAAGAAAAGTTTAAAGTCTCTAGTCCAGTATGGTAAGGCGTTTAACTTCTAATGATAGCATAAAAGTACTTTTAAAATGAGATTATTTTTCTTCAAAAATCTTATTTTACTCATACACCGTTTCTAACATCCAGTGTCAAGAAACACGGGAGTTTGAGTGACAAGTGGCAGTGTAGGATGGCTGGAACTAAGGCATGATGAATTCATGTGGGTTAGTGTCCTGTAGCTGAGTCCTACCCCCGTCTAGAGGTTTTCTTGTGATAGGTACCTAGTGATGATTATTTGTTGAGGGTTTTCAAGGCTCAGCTCAGGTTTTGTTTCTTTGAATGATGCATCACTGTCCTGTTTGGTCTATGGCTTATAGACAACTTAGAGCTGAGCTGTCTACACAGCTCCCCGTGGGTTGTCTCTGCACAGATAGGGCCTCAGGGTGATCCAAGGCTGGGGCATATTTACAATCCCCATGAATTGTGTGCATGCATGCACTAGACATTACAGAAAATATCTTGCAAATTATGAGCCAGATGATCCATACAGTAACAAGGTATGTAAACAAATGCTGTTAAACTCCAGTGGAAGAAGAGCAGACAGCCACAGCTGCTAGCATAAAGCATGCCACAGAGGGAGAAAGGGTAATGTGCCACCCCTGGGTTTATTAAAAACTAGAAATTTCCAGGGAAGCCTTCCATTCACTCAATCAAATAAAGTCCTCTATTTCACCCTCCTCCCAAGACAATGTAAAAGCTTCTGAGGAGTTAGTAAGAAGAGGAAGGAAATACTTAAAGAACCTTCATAATTTTCTTTCTCCTGAAACTCAGGAGGTATCTTTTCACTGTTGAAGCTGTTAAAAGAAAGAATGATTTTTGTTTTTAATTATGCATCTACATTCCTGATTATTGTACAGGCTTGTAAAAATGTCAATAATAAAGCCAGATGGGTTTGTCACTGACAGTTCTGCTACAACTTCTTTTTAACTGGACTATAAACAGTTAACTCTTGAAGAAATGCTATCAGCTGCAGTTTATTCAGTTTATTTTTAAAAGCTGCATATATGCAAAAGTATAATTATCACATAAATTGGTCTGTCTACCAGTGATTTGTATTTTAAACCTAGTGGTATCCTGTGGTGGATATCTATATAAACTAAGCAAAAGTGGTGTGTAATATTACTTAGGCACTTTCAATCACTTAAAGTACTACCCGTAATTAACTGAAATCTTTTTGCTGGTCTATGTTCTGCTTTGTGACTGCTTTTAGTTGAGTCTTTGTGATAATATTCTGTCTTTAGTCTCATCATTGTCATGTACTGTCTGCAATAATCTTCAAGAACAATTTATCAGTCCATAAACTAAAACTATTAAAAATTAATTAATTTGTTCTGTTTCTCAGTATTTTCTCAATAGTATTAACATTACTTTTCCACAGCTTTTAAATCACACAGGAGTCCATGCTTAATTTTACAATAAATACTATTTCAATAAAGTCCTAAGTTAGGCACATTTACTTTTAAGTGAGCACTTGATCTAATACCTATTCAGTAAGCTTATACAAATATGTTCTCGGCATCTGAATGAAGTAATTCACATGCTTTAATGCTTTTCAGAATTCCGTTCTTTTCAGTAGTAAACCCTTATATATATATATATATATATATATAAAAAAATAAATATTCATGAGCTTAACACATACTTAAAACTACACAGCTAAGTTTGGGCCCAAATAGCTTATTTATGTTCCATACTTGAGCCATGAACTGAATTGAATTTCTGTGATTGTTAATCCAGCCTTTAGCATAAAAGCCTCTCTTATGATAAATTTACGTATGTGAAAACTACATAAATGACTGAAATTCATCTATTATTTTGTATTGAAAAGTAAAACCGCAAGAAAATTAATCACACAAAATGAGCCTAGAGAGATTCAAATCACCTATGTCTGTAATTCAAACTCTTCTGAGGCACAGAAATGTTTTTTATTTAATATGGAGTCTTCATATTTACTATTTTACCTTTGTTTATAAATCTAGATAAGAACTTTGGTATATGAAACCATTTCGACTGCACTGACTAGCTTGCACATTAGTCGTTTTCTAAGCATAGCTCTTTCAGGTGTCTGCTTGTCTTTGGTATCTCTCCTGTGGGTATTAAGATTTTTACACGTCCTCTTCATTCCATTCCTCAACACTGGCACAGCATTATGCTCCTCCAGCCCTCTAGTACTCCTTGCCCTTAGTGTGCTATTAAATTTGGCCAATAGTTTTCCCATTTCTCTGCCTGACTTCTGCAGAACTCTAAAATGTAATTCCTCTGAGCCTGGAGCTCTCACTGCTTTGTATAGCTCTAATTGCCTAATTACCTGTTCAGTGCACAATGGGGAAGAATTTTAACATTTTCCTTCCTCCATTTGGATGTCAGTTTCTGTCCCTTTTTTACTTTTTTTCCTTTCTTTTTTTTTTTTTTTCTCTGTCATGTTAACCTTCCCAGTCTCCAACATTAGAATATCCCACTTTTTCCCTTTATTTGTTTACTTTCCACAACTGTGTAAGTAGAACTTTTTACTGTATATCTTGATTTATCTTGTTATCTTTATTTTATTAGCTGCTTTACTGCAACTGTCCCTACTAATTTTCTACAGTCTTTACTGTTTTTCTACAAACTAATCATTATATTCTTTTCCTGGGCCTTTAGGTGTTCAGCAAAGAATATATTTTTCTCTAAACACTCCTTGCTTTGTGTTAGTTATGCCCACACTCTTCTTTAGACCTGATGTATTTTTACTACGTAGCATTATTATGCATGCATCATTTGCCTTTACTAAGTTTATCATGTACCTATCAGGTTGGCTTAAGGAAGTTTTATTTTTATTCTATTTTTACTTTGATTACAAACACAACAATATTACCTCCTTTCACAGATTCTTTTACCTTTATGTCTTCAAACATATCCTCTGTGTTAATTCATACCAAGAAAACCACTGTGTTACTTATTTGCAGAGTTGAATGTTAACACTATTTGGTATACGTGTGCATCTACCTGTTCTTCTAATCTCATTACCACACTTAATGTACTCCAGGCTTTATCTAGGCAATAAAAATCTTCCTTTTCTTATTAGTACTTTGGTCTTTTTATATTTTTCTGCTATTTGCTCAGTCAGTTTATAGTCGACTTGCCCTTTTGTTGTTAAGGTGTTATAGTAGGCTTCTGTAACTACAATAGTTTGCATTTTGAAACATCTACGATCTCAGTCCATAAAGATTTGAGCTGATGCTGATTTCACCTGAGCCTAATAATCAATAGTGGTAAGCAGATCTGATAAAGACACATGAAGTTATCAAAATATGTGTCTTTTACTGTTTGCATTACACATTTATGCCAGATGATGCTTAGTGATATAAATGCTATGGTAAACTTAGACACACTTGCTTCACAATTCACTGAAGCCTCTCAATTCCCATGTTGCAATACATCCTGATGCCAAGGAGATAGGTGCTGACCTGCTTCCCATTATTCTTTGGAAAATGCTATTCTAATCACTTTTAAAGGGGTAAAAGAGATTTATATTGAGTTTTGCATAGAGACCTGTCTAGTAAGAACAACTGTCTAAAGAAGAAGCAGTCTTGTGTCAGAAAGACTGCAATGTTTCAAAGAGAATTAAAGATGTATGTAGACATTCAGTGTCATTCTTTGATATCACACAGCTAAAGTTTGAGATCACTATAAGAGTCTCTAGTGAGCACTGTTATTAATTCCAATGCATGTTCAGTAATGCTTCTGAAAAACTACTTTGTTTCATATTTCCACTGAATTTATTTTGTACTGTCTCTGGGAGATGATTCCATGGAGTTTTTGTGTTAAGTTTGCTGCAAAAAATGTTCAGCTGTAAGGTTTTATTTCAAAACCCTTTCTGCTGAGAATGAAAAAGCATTTCAACAGCATTTTCTTTTTTTCAGGTGAATTTGTCACAAAATGTGAAATAAGTACAATAATAAACAATATTTAGTAGAAGTACATGTAACATTCTGTTTTCTGAATAACTAATTAAGAAATATTTTCCCCAGGCCCAAAATGCAGGAGATGCAGAGACTTTTTCCTACTCTGTGTAGCAATGTACTTCTGATAATGGTTGGTTGTTTATTTTCTCTATCCAGCATTATTTCTTAGACTAACCAGTTATGACAGTCTTCACTTGCTGTTTTCCAAGTGGAGCATAAAGCTCTGTCAGTTTAGAAACAAATACTCAGTATTTTGTCTCTGAAACTGTCCTATTTCCATTTCACACCTTTCAAAGTATACATATGTTCATTGCTGATGCTTTCTTTTGTATGGATCATTGTTCACAAATCATTTATTTATGTCTTTAATATTTTCCTCACAGCAGTATTTCCCTCCCTTCCTGCCTCTGTTTCACTCCCTTTTTTATGAAAAGGATAATCTTACTATGCCAACAATCCTGTTTTTAACAACCTGTGAAAAATAATATTACTCTGAAGCACATCGGCGTTCTGCCATGATTTGATATCTCACTGTCTGATTTAAGCCTAGTTGAAGAATTTAATTATTTTCTATGCAGTTTCTGACTGGTCAGTGTATCTTATTTTACTTTTAAGAAAAAGAAAAAATGTTTAATGTATTTGTTATTATTATTTGGGAGGGGGGACATATTTGCTGGTCTTTAAACATAAGGTTCACTGGTTCTATTATGTTGCAGCTTTTATGTGCCCTTAGTTGCAGTGAACTAAAACCGTCTTTTAAGATGCTAACTGCTATTTGCAAAGTGTGCTTTTTGGTATTAGTTGAGTTTGTAATGATAGAACTAACCTTGCTTGCTGAAACGTTTCCTGATGTAGCATACCATGCACCATGCAGATGGTGGAATGAGGGAAACAGATAATAATCTCAAGAGACACTAGAGTATGCCCATAAAGTGCTATGCGCTGCTGTGAAGAAATCCCTGAGCTCTGAATGAAATGATTTTGGAACTGGAAACATAATGTCATGTGTAAAGTAATTGAGGAGCCAGGTTTGGCACTACTGGATATCATGTGGATATATTAGTACCCTTGGCACTAATTCAGTCGTCTCTAACAACAGCACTGCTATGAAACATCTGTTCTTAATTTCCTGTCCATTTCTAATCTGTGGGATTAACACTATGTGCTTGAAGAACTAGTATGCAGGCTGTGTTCTATATAATTGGGAGGGTAATCTGGATTTATGCAGGTGGGTGGGTGTTTTCAAAGAATTTAAATGGCACTTATGGGAAACATATTTTCCTCCATCAAAACCTGCCAACTATAGCTAACATGCCCCTGGCCCATTGCAGCCCCTTCTCACAGCTGCCGGACAAGCAAAAACCAGACCTCTGCCTGCAGAAGGAGGTCTTCTTTGAGTCTGTGGGACTTGGTTTACCAGGCAAGGCTGAGGTTCAAAATTTCCTTCTAGCTGTCTGTCATGCAGATTCAACCAGAGCTGTACAAACTTTTTTTTTCTTTGCTTTTGCACTATCATCATTATTAAATTCCTTGAGTTGGAGGGCAACTGGCAACACCGCTATATACAATGGGTCAGTGTAATTGCAAATGCATTACCTGAGTAATTCTCTAATTTTTGTTCCACAAGTTGAGGAAACAATCCCACTATCTCTGAATGTAAATTATTGTTAGTTATGCATTTACCAGATGATTTGTGTAAATACATCTTAGTTTGTGGTTCTGTGGACAACAGAGTGCTCCCTTTCTTGTACAGTCTGTAATCAATTAACTAAGTCAATGCTGCTGATTTACATTCTAACATTTTTGAAACAGTGGGATAATCATTAGTATTAACATGTAATGATAATACACATTTCAATTTTATCTGGTAATACATTGACTAGAATTTATTTCCAGTAAATATGGACAAGAGTTCGATACCAGAAATAAAGTGAAGTAACCATTCTTTTCACTATGCTGTTAATCTTCATTTGCCACTAGAGGAGGGTCTATCCTATAAGCTCTTTCTTCAGTTACTTTCTTTTAGATCAGCCATCTGCTTCAGACAGAAGATGTCAGAAACAATTACTATGCTACAGCAAAGTGTTTTCTTAAGTACTTCAGATTTATTTTTGTTACAACTAATCATAAAAATAAATGTGCAGGAGCTAAATCAAATAAAGAGGGATTCAGAGGCAATAAATATTTTAAATTGTTAGATAATATTGTGAAGTTGACATTCGGGCTGTATGTGTTTGTGAGTGCCAACATATTATAAACCATTAGAATTTATACACGCAAACTGCACAAGTTATAAAAGCATAACAATATTTTTCTTTCATGGTTCTACTGACATAAGAGAAACACTTCAGATTCACTATCACTGCCTGCAGTGTCATCCACTTTTACTCTTATCAAAAAACATGCCTCTGTGCAGAGCAATGGAACGTAATTTAGTTTATGCTCTGTCTTACACTTTTCTCAGTATATGAAGAAGTATATATTCTTAAGTTATTGTAAGAGCCCAACTATTAATGTCTCAAACCTTGTGTGGTGATAAGAACTGAACAGAGAATGAGCAAGGCCTGTCTGGAGAGAGGAGGTGTCAATGGGCCTCAGTGGTCCTGTCATCCTCCCCTGGCTCAAGACAGGTCTGCTCCTTGCAGATAAGTGAACAACAGGAAGAGATAAGTTCTGTTTAGGCAGGACAGTGTTTTTTCCCTGATTTAATTTCTTCACTAATCACTGCAACTGCATCAAGGAGAGGTCTGTAACAGACACTAAACTAGAAGGATCTTGGGCAAATTAGCACTGCCTCTCTACCCTTCCTATGAAAACTGGGGATGGCATCCGTATCCCAAGTATATAAAGGGATAAATATAAATAAAGTATAAATATATTATATAAATATAAAATAAAAATATAAAAGATAAATATAAAATATTGATCTGCGTGCACCCACAACTGGAGAATTCAAGTTTTGGACTGATCCCATGAGATGTTGCTGGATCCAAGGGTGATGATATCTTAATTTCTATCCTATTCTTCCTCCCTCAGTCTTTCCCTGTTACTACTCATGTTTCCTTTCCTCTCCTTGATAGATGTTACCTAGTTGTGCCTTAAACTAATTGATAAGAAAATAATGCCTACACCAAAACATCTTTATCTGCACCATTTGTTGATTGTTGCTAGGGAAAAACAAAAAATGGTTTTATATGCCAAGCACAGAGGTGAAACGGATTGGCCTGTAGTTGCATGAGTTTTGGATTTTTCCCTTTTTTAAAAATGGGGGTTATGTTTACCCCTTTCCAGTCAGTGGGAACTTCACCAGGCTGCCTTGACTTCTCAAATATGATGGATAGTGGCTTAGCCACTTCATCCACCAGTTGCCTCAGGAACCATGGATGCATCTCATCAGGTCCCATGGACTTGCACACCTTCAGATTCCTTAGACTTCAGCACTGCTCAAGATTATATTTAATACAGGTAAGAAACTGTAAAGTTGAGCTGGTTTGTATGACTCAGAAAAAAAATGCACAATTTTCTAACAAGGTTTAATCATCTCACTGTTAATCTTCCTTGAACGAACTTCTTTCCACAATTCTCTACATCTTCAAAATTTTGTCTGGCAGAGTATGACTTCGTTTCTCTTCTAGAGATTTTCCTTCACTCCCTCTCTGCCTCCCTCCCTCTCCTTCCCTTTTTTTCCATCTTCTTTGAATTGATATCTAAAAACAATTTTAGTTTCTGACAGGACAAATGGTCATGGAATTTTTGAAAGGTAGTCTCACTGTCAGGATGGTTACTTTAGAAATAGTAATATTTTTTGCTTTTTTTTTCTGTATCCTCAAGTAAATCATTAAGATCTAATAGAAGTAGATGATTAGCTGAGAGGTGGAAAAGATCAATCTGATTGTTAGTCAGTCATTCTCAAATATTTTAAGCAAGGCTTCTGCAACTGTTTGTCAAGTTCCAGCTTTGCTTCAGTAAATTCAAAAGAAGTCAGTTGTATCCTTGCTCATTTGTCTCAGAAGCATTTTGGAGCTCTCTTCTCAAGTAGTACATACAGAACTTTAAGATTAATTGTCTTTTCTTAGTGTCTTTATTCACCTCTTCAATCATTTTATCTTCCTAAGATGTCTAGAGATCCATTCTGGGCCTCCATTTTTAAGATGGATGTGGTTATCTGGGAAATGCATCATTTGTACATTTAGGAGACAGTTAAATAGCATGCATAGTTCAGCGTCTATGAACAGAAGTCCAGGGAGTCATAGCATGGTTGAAATTCAGGTGTAGCATCCTGTCCCTTTCCCTTGATGGCCATATTAATTCCAGAACAACTTCCATCATGACAATGTAAGCATTTCAAAATGCTGTTAGGTTTCCATTATTGCTATCTCTGAGGAAAGTAAGGCACACTTTGAGTCTGTGTGTGTTTCATGAAAATGAGTAATTATAAAAGACCGCATCAAAATGACCTTGGCAGATGTCAACACCAGCACTGCTGATGCATGTAAGTGCCTTTTCTAAGTGGGAGTCATCAGCTATGCAATTACCCAGTAGTCAAGGAAGAAATTTTTTTTATGCTAAGTGAATGATATAGAACTTGAAGTGCTTGTCTGTATGGTTACAAGGCTATCTTGCCATTACTGCTCAGACAGATCTCTGATGCCAAATTTTACACATTTTTTTTTAAAAGCTTCATCATGGAATTTTTATCATAAGTAAAGAGAACGTGGAAGATAGACATTCTGTGATTCTGACAGAATAATATTTTGAAATAGAGTAAAAACAACCTGTAGAAGGTTCAAACCTTTATAACATGAGTATTTTTTTATTAACAGAACATGCATTATACAAAATTTTGGAAGATAGATTCAAGTTCTGTCTTGTTTGGGAGTGCCTCCCATTTGTCCCAAGAAAGGAAATCACTTGTTTCCCAGTTTATTAATGGGTTAAATTAAAAATAATTTGAAGTTGAGCTTCATAGGATAAAGCAAGAAAAAATGTACATTCATCTTAATGCATCCAGGCCAATTTCATGCATTAATCATGATTAGAATTCTCACAAGACTTAGACTTAGGTTTACAATACATCTTGATCCTCTACAATGAGGATATTTTATGACTTTCCACACCCTTGACTGGCACCCTACCCGTATAGATTATCAGAGCTGAAATCTTCATTTTTATTATTTTCTTTTATCTCACTTTTAATAACCAGAGCTTGAGCAGTTACTATTTTTTGTATGTATGTGATTTTCTTAAATCATCCATGTTGTCCGTTAGTAACATTATCACAGAAGGTCAGACTTGTTTGAGATTGCTCATCCTTGTAACAAACAGTGCAGTTAGTAAGAAAACTCTGCTCTTATCCTTAGTCTATTTTTGGTCACAATGATGTAAAATGAGCAGTGTAGCTGTCAGAAATATTTGTAGTACAGATCAGTACACAGTTTGTCACAAATGTCAGTCTTTGACCCCAAGACCAAAACAGACATGGGTCATGAGTCAAGTGAGCTGGCAAGTCTGTGTGGAATGCCACTCAGCATGGGTCTGCAGTACAAGTAGTTTCCTCTCATGAACAGGAATATTAATTAATTAGATATCAGAAAATCACCCCACAAACTGCTAATTTTTGATGTCTTAATATTTCTATGCAATGAAGTCAGAAGCCATGGCAACAACATCACTAAACATATGGGAAGCTTATCAGTGGTCTTCTGTGAAATTTATGAGCTTTTAAACAGTGGACTAAAAATTATTGCTTGTAGTCTAAATGCATACTTTAAATGCTATGTTTGATGTCTGCCAGGCATACTGCTGCAAGACAGTGTCTGCTTCTAGCAGTGGTAATGTTCGATGTTTAGAGTTACTACCACGGATTGGTATGCAGACCAAGGTCACTGATAAATCTTCTGTACCGCTTTGGGGGTGCAGAAAGAAAAAGGCCACACCTGGAGAAGGGACAGGACAGGTGACCCTAAACTCACTGGTGAGGTATTCCATCCCATATACAACATATTCAGTATAAAGTTGAGGGATCATGAGGATCAATCTCTCTTCTTCAATGGGCAGCATCTGAGGAGAACTCCATCCATTCTACCTTCCATCCTGATCCATGTGTTTCTGAATTCAGTTCCAAAATCCAGCTCCTGAATCTGGTCGTTTAGAGGTGACACATTAGAAATATATCAAATTTTGAGTGATGAGGAAAAGGTGAACATGGATGGTCTATTCGTTCTCTCTTCCAACACGAGAATAAGGAGCCTCTGAATGCCAGATTCAATATATACAAAAAGTGGGTACTTTTCACTCAACGGACAGGAGACTTGTAGAACTTATTGCTGAAAGATGTTGTACATGCAGGCATTTTCAAAGGAAAAATGAAAAAGGACTTGGAATAGAAGTAGATTGAGGGTTGCCAAACAGGCAAAGCACAACAAGCTCAGAAAATCATTCAAGCTAAACATATTTGGACTCTGGGAAATGACAGGTGTGTTGGTTGGATGGAAGACTCATGCATGCTTGCCTTTTTTTACTCTTCCCTTAGCAAGAGCTTAAGGCTGCAGGAGACAAGGATGGTAACCACACCCTTGGTCAAAATCAGTTCAGCCATTCTTGTTTTCTCATGCTGTGAACTGAACTCATTAGGTACCTCATTTTTTGGTAGTAAGTTCCCTGCACTGCATCTCAGAAGATGCAAAAGTGTGTTATAGTAGAAAAGAGCTCAATATGTTCATTCATTTGACCTGAAATACTAGCAGGTTTTCTGAAAGTATGTTTGATTTAGACTTTTGCTGTCTACAAAGTTCAGTAGTGCCAACATTTTCTTCTAAAGTGGTGGTGATTCTATTCTCTTATACAACTTCAATAATTCCTGCATTAAATCAGAAGTGAGAAAAAGCAGGCCCACATTTCTTCCTCTTAAAAGGATGTACATGTACCATCACTGGCAGATTTGAAGACAGTAAATCTTGTGTGAGATGTGTTGGATGAACTCGACATATCATCAGGAAGGTCGGCAATGTGTTCTACTACTGACAAGCAGGCAAACATCTATGAATATTTTATCTGACCTATAT
>WTSP01005243.1:0-27269 GCA_025331215.1 Actenoides lindsayi | reverse complement strand
CCATTCCAGGGGTGGGGAGTGGCGGTGAGTGAGCACTGCGTGGGGCTCAGCTCCCAGATGGGTCTAAACCATGACACGAAACAGCAACCTTTGCCTGAGGAGTCATTCCTCCTGAGGTAATGAATGGCCACTTCTCTTCAATTGCACTTGCCAGTGATTACTTTGGCAACTATCCTGTATTATTTGGTAATCTACACACAAACTTTCTTGAAACATAACTTTCCCAAGTCTTTGATAAGAATTCAGGTTTACCATGCACTACCTTAATGGAAAAAGGCACTTGTGATGCCTGATGAGATAAGAGAAATCCCACCATAAACTGATCTTATTTAATTGACTGTGCTGTTGAGTCCTCCATTCTCACTTCTGAATTCTCCCTTCTCTTCTTTATAGAATCACAGAATGTTTTGGGTTGGAAGGGACCAACCCAAAGGTCATCTAGTCCAGCCTTGCTACAGTGAGCAGGGACTAGATCAGGTTGCTCAGTGCCCTGTCCAACCTGACCTTGAATGTTTCCAGGGATGGGGTTTCTAGTACCTCTCTGAGAAATTTGTTCCAATATTTTCTCCATGTCATGTAGCAATTATTTTTCCTTCTCCATTTCTTTATCATGCATCTAGATAAAATGCTTCTTGATCACTGCTAACTGCTGGTGTCCAGCATAGGTACTTATTTATTATTATCTGTTTTCACCTAAATGTTGCAAGACAATGTGTATCAAACTAAACATTGACATCTAGACATCAGCTAGACATTAGACTTCCCACCTCCTGTAGTCTGCTCACATCAAGAGATTCTTTCTTTTATGATAAATTATGCTGCTCTCTCTGATGTCTTGGTGCTTGGTTTATGAAAATCCACATAGTTCAGAAGTGTTACAAAGGTAACACCAGCTAGGTGCAACACAACAAACACTTGGAAGATAAATATGTACTAACAAATGATGTATACAGTTGAACACTCAGAAGATGATGGCCAAATTCTGTCTCCACTGAAGTTTCTGTTACGTTCACTAAAATTGGAACTAGACACAAATGACCTTTTCAGTTTTCAAAGAGTTTTCTCTCAAGCTCAAATGAAGATAACAGAGGTCAGGGACTGAGAATATTTCTACAGGCTGTCAAGTTAAAGGAATTTTTGATCCATAATTTTGTGGGAATTTTTATTTGTTTTGTTTTTGAAATGAGATGAGCAATTTTGTTTTCCTTTGAACTGATAGAGTGGCTTGGTGAAGAAGGTCTATTAGATTTCCCATAGTTAACCAATTGCAGAAACTTCTTTAAAAGACAGAAATTCCTTCAGGATATGAGGTGGAAATTACAATACATTTTTTTTTGTTGGCCTCTTTAATTATCTCTTTAATATGGCTCCTTCTTAAAAGAGAAGTTTGAAGAAGCTCTGTTATTGGGGATCTTTTGGCTGTATGAGGACAGTGGTGGAGTATTGCCATGCTACTTTGACACATTATCATCCTAGTAAATGATACAAGTGTTGAAATACAATGTGGAGTGATGGCTTTTGCAAAACATCGCCATGTGGTTCAGCCCTCCTGGCAAGCATAGCTTTATCTGATGGTATGTCGCTTGGAGATGAATGGAGGGAGACAAGCGAAAAGAGAATGTGGGCTTTGTATGAGCTATGGTATTTGAACTGAAGCTGTAGCTGAATAAAAGCTTGCCTGTAAGTTTACAAACATATAATTAAGACCTTTTCTGTTATCTCAATCCTTTTTCTTGCCTTATAATTTTATGGTAAAAATCATTACTGTTCATTTTGGACTTTCATAATAACTCTAGTAGCCACAGAGAGAAGCAAATGTTGTTTGTTTGTTTATCTGTGAAACAAATTATGCCCCTTTGCAAACTTCACTGTGTAATTTGTACTGTCTTTGCAGTTTACAAGAATGCACATTCTGGCTTACGTTCTCTCCTCTCCCTGGAGTTAGAAGATGAAGTAGCAGAATTGCCATGCAAGTGGCTATGATTTTAGTGCAACAGTTGCATCTCATTATATCTCACAAAGTCAGAAATAATTTGTTACAACAAAGTCCTTCGTTTTAGCCTGCAGTCTGTGCCTGTAATGAATAAAACATGTCTGTCAGAATTAAAAGGGATAGAGTTACGGTAACACACTCTGAGTACTGTTGAGTGTGATTCAGTAAAATTATGGATTTCTCCCCATTTATCACTTGTGGTTCATTTTGTTTAACAAAGACAGTAGTCAGTTTTTGGTTACACTGGTTGCCTACCCAGAGCAGACAGCCTTTGAAATGTACCCCTTGACATTTTCATTAGGTTTCTATGTGTTAGCATGCTTGTTTTATAAATATTTTCCTGATTGCACAGTATAGATACCACTCAGCAGCACAGCCACAGTTGCCACTGGACATCTTCATCATTTCTGCTTACATTTGCATTTGCCTCAGCCTCACCCAGCTGAAAAATGTGCTCTGTGTCTCCAAATGATGATTGGAAATTTGGCTTGGGATCCCTACAAGGCCAGGCAAAACTTGAAGCTGACCCTGAAAACTTGCTGAGTTATCAGTTCATATCAGATGAAAACAACCCAGCCTTGCTCTAATTAATTGTTATGTGTTCTGGTAATGAGATTTAGGAAGATATATCCAACTACTTTGTGCTGATTATGATCTCAATTGAGTATGAAGGGGGAAATCTCACCTGGAACAAAATGGTGTCTGCTAAGACCAGCAAACTGAAGTGTTTACACCTAAGGAAATCTGCTTCACAGTAGGCAGATTTTCCCCTCATTCCATGGGAAAGTGAGATGGTGTCCTCTTCCAGCTCCTGGTATAGGGCTTGCTCTTATCCCTGCAGGGTTCCCAGCTAACTTGAGGAATAACACCATGTAGGAGAAAAGATCCTGTCTACCCCTCACACCTGCAGCCCCCTATCAAACTCATCTGGTCAAGTGCAGTGGAAATGTTGTAACTTGAATCCTGAACCAGGGCCATGGGTTATGGGGACAAACTTGTCCTGAGCAGCAGGCTGAACCTCCAGGGCCTCAAATATGTCTATTAGTTTTTCTTTCTTCTTGATTCTTTCTTCTCTGCTTGGTTGCATATGGGCACCTCTGAGATCCCAGCTTCTGGGGCTCTGCGTGGATTTCTGTGCCTCAGAAAAGCCTGTATGGGGAGCCAAAGCCTCTGCTAAAAATCTTCTTCCTTAGGGATTTGACTTGCTGTGAAGGACCATATAGGATAGATGCTTTGGTTTTTATGAAAGAACATTGAAGAAGTGAAAAGTCAAGGCATGAATGCTTGTATGTATTTGCATGTGTGGGTGAAAGAGAGAAAGCATTGGTGTTGGTATCCCTCATTTGAAGTATTGCCATGTCCTGGGTTCAGTGGTTGCTCAGCAGTGCCTTCCTGTTGACCTCAAGCACTAATGCCAGCTGAGGACCTCGCCCAGCTCTCAAACCTTTTGCACTTTCCCACCACCCATGCACAAAATAACTTTTTTTTGGCCCAGCAATACAGCTTAGTGGGTGTATGGGCAGTTCAGTTTTCGGCATGCACCAATGTGCTCTGCTGTCAATGGCATCGCATGTGGAAAAGGGGGCCAAAAGAGGGAGGCAAGGAGATTTCTCAGACACCAAATAGGACTTTCTGCCCTTGTGTCATTTACGCTTGCTGTCAATGAAAGTGCTGACATTACTCCAGCAGGACTTGTTTCCAGTCGTGCCTCTGCTGATGGATGAGATCGAAGCAGCTCAGCTCAGCTTTATCATGTCCTTCAGCAGTGTCTGTAATGAGGCAGGGAGGAACATGCTGGGAATTCAAGGAGCAAAGTTTTTTATCTCTGCTCTTTGATGCTTGGTTGGCAACACTGCAGGAAAATAAAAAGCTATATAAACAGAAAGCACTTTTATGCTGTTTATACCACACCTTAATGCTAATCCTATCTGCTTGTGCTACGTACCTACAGGAGACATGGTGTTAAGAAGAAACTCACAGGAGCAAATGTGGAAGGGAGCATTTGTAACTTACTTCATTTTCTATGAAAGCAAATGATAAGCAGGCAAAAACATTCCTGAGAGGATTAAAGTCATGCTGGTAGCAGCGTCTGTGTTGTTTTAAAGTTACTGGGGAATCGGGCATATAAAATGAAACTTGTCATCCTTGCTTATGTTCTCTTTAGGACTGCATCTCCCTTTCACTCTTACAGTGCCATGGACAGCCAGTTAGTCTTGCCGCAACTTTTTGGACTGTCAGTCTGTCTGCTCTCTCTTTTTATTCTACATTGTGATGCCCGCTGTGGTTCATTTTTTTGTTGGTGTTTTTTTGTTTGGTTGGTTGGGTTTTTTTTATTTCTGAGGACGCTGTACACTCCTATAGAGGAACAGGCCAGGTCTGAAAACAAAACTTTGTGGCATTTGTTCTTCAGGGTTACCGACATCGTTTTGTGCATTGTGGATGTTTGTGGCATCACTATTTCATCCCCTTTTAGTATACTTAATTATCCATTCTCCCTTTGTGAATTTACAGGGGAAAACTCTGTTTTTGTTATTTGTGATATAAAAGAAAAATAGTGTAAGGGTCCCACAATTTTGGTTATATATATATTAGAAAGGTTAAAGGTTTTATTAGGGATCCTGTGGGACCCCTGTTTTACATTGTTCTTTTTTTCATGTACAGGTAGTGTGAATACCACTGAGAGAAATTTAAAAAAACCCCATCTATGCTGTGGCTAATTAGATCCCCACTGTGTCACTGTGACCGTGTATAAATTAGTTCGTCACTTGTTTCACTTAAAGTGTTGCAGAATTCAAGGGGTGGATGCTAGGGGAAATAATTTTCAAAGGTCTTTTTACTGTAAGCTTTGCTGTAAGCTCGGGCTTTCTGTGTACAGAAAATGCTGTGTAATGTAATCACTGTATCTTAAAATACTCAGTAATCAGTAGTTGGAACAGAGAATGTAGCCTAAATGCTCTTCAAATGCAAGTGGAGAAATAGCTAAAAAACAGTGTCATCTATTAGGATTACATTTAGGAAAATGCTTTGCCATGTCTGGCCAGCTATGTTTTAAAATAGAGAACACATGACTTCCTACCATTTCCTCTTGCACAGTTGGGACCAGCACCTGGCTCTGGGTAATAGTGGAGAAAGGCAGGTAACACAGATGGAAAAAGGAGCATGAGGTGAAGACATGCTAGACATGATGATGTTATTTACTTTTTCCCCCCAATTTCTCTCTTTAAGCCACAGCCACCTCCTGGAGTCTGCTGCTAAGGGACTCAGGACAGCAACAGCAGGAAATTCCTCCAGGCTTTCCTCCAGCTGTGATTGCTGATGCCTGCTCTTACCCAGAGACTGGTGCTGCACCCCAGGTCTGTACCCCCAGGTAGTGGTATGAATTATGTCTAGAAATAATCATTACCGCATGGAGAAAGCTTTCGTGCAGAGCAGCCCTCCATTTGGGTGACATTGGTTGCCAAGTAAGTGTCACTGCAGTTTGTTACTCATTATGTTGGCTCCCTGTGAAATATGAAGTCGTATTCAATGTCTCAGTGTTAAT
This sequence comes from Actenoides lindsayi, assembly GCA_025331215.1. Classification (NCBI taxonomy): domain Eukaryota; kingdom Metazoa; phylum Chordata; class Aves; order Coraciiformes; family Alcedinidae; genus Actenoides; species Actenoides lindsayi. The sequence continues at coordinate 21,735 of WTSP01005243.1, read as the reverse complement.
CGCCAGGATCCTTACAGGACTTGGCAGAGCCTGCTGAGGCAGTGCCTCCCTCATGAGAGTGATGTCCTGGAACAGCTGCTTTCCCCAGAAAATATGAAGATGTCACTTTTGAGGCTGATGGTAGAAGTTGTGGGAGCGGGCGGCCTTTGTGACTTTCCAGATGTCCTGGCTCCCACGTTGGAAGGTTAGTAAGGCTGGGACTTCGCCATGCACAGCACATCGTGGATCCCCTTGGGGTCATGGAAACAGCTCACTGTGGGAAGGGGAAAGGGCCTGATCAAGACAGAGGTGAAATGAGGAGTGACATAATGAATTCAAGAAAAATGAAGGGAATTTAAATAACTGTGAAAGATGGGTATGCCATGGAGTCAGTTGGGAAGACGGATATCTTCTCTGTATTTTGCTATTTACTAAACATCTAATTTTCAGAAGTGCTAAAAGCTCAGGATTGATACAATGACCTCAAACATCCAAAGTTTAACACCAGGCACACCCTTTGAAAAAGCTCAACTAACTCCAATTCGGTAGCTCAGCTTGTGTCAGAAAATGCTCTTTGGAGAAGTATGGCTCTTTGGAGGTATTCAGCTACTCTGGTTCCTTTTTTATTAATAGGTAGATCCGGGGAAGAAATCCTCAAGATGGTCGTCAGGACTCAGCTTTCACTAATTTTCCCTGTATCCGTTGTTCTTCTACTGACAGAAAATATTTGCTTGTTGCTATGTGAATATCTATTAAACAGAAATTTGAGCTTTGTCCTATTAGAGTTTGGAAGCTGATCCCTTGCATATACAACATCAAGAAGCCAAGTGTGCTACTGGAGAGTTATACCCTTGTTTTTTGTGCTTCAGCTGAAAATAAGGACTCAGTGACTTTTATTATTAATGTAGATTTAATTATGGATCTGAGAGTTGGAAAAAGGTAATAAAGGAAAAAAATATGGGATAAAAAGAAAACACCCCTAAAAAGTTTTACATGGATCCCAAGGGAAAATGGAGATAATGAGATATTGTCATGGGGAGAGACACTTGTGGCAAATCAGCAACAAATATGAAAACACAGTACATAAAGTACATATCTCTTAGATACATGAAGTTAATGTGCCTCCATGATAAGAGGGTACTTGAGCTCTTCAAGGCAAGGACTATCTCTTACTTTGTTTTCAACCAGAAGTGAAAATGACAGGAGCCTGGTTTTGGGGTGGGGTCTTAAAGACAGCCATAATGTCAGTAATGACAGTAATGTCGTTAGTAACTCCTGAATGTGAATCTGCAGCCCTTGATCATAGGAGAAGCATTGCTGACTTCTGAGAAGGCTTCATGGCTATCTGTGGACAAACTACACATCTAGCTATGCTCCAAGAAGATCAAGTAGAAAGGCAGATCTCCTGTTTTGCATATAGTTACTGCTAAAGCGTTATAACAAGTGCATTGTGATGCAACTTTTACAAGTGTCAACGGTTATCAGACCATTGAAATACTATTTCAATAATGCAATATAAGGCTACATTTTAGATTTATCTGGAAAGTACCAATTGCAGAATTTGGCAGCTGGGTTTTTGTTTTGCTTTCAGGATGCATTTCTCAAGGTTCTCATGATGTAAATACTTTGCTGTTCATTCCGCAAGCTGCTGAGTAGAGTTCTCTGCTTACACAGCCTGGGATCAGAACCTCCCTGCTTTTCTGTGCTAGAGTGCCATGGCAGAGGTAGGAAGGATTTATAGATTCATCTGGAAGTACAGGAAAGGTTAAATCAAGAGGACTCTACCATGAGGATACCAGCCTTGGCCCTTGCTCCCAGCTCTGGATTTGGAAAACACTAATTTATTGAACTTAAATGTGTGTTCAAAGGCCTGCTGGTTTCTTAACTTTTTGAGAATGTAAAAAGATCTGCTAGTGATACCACTCAATAAAACTGGTGGATTTTTTTTGATTAATCACCAGTCTGGGGAGGGTCAGCATAGACTTCATAAAATGAAGCTTGTCCATACAGATCCCATAATGTTCTTGAGGCTTAGAGGCAAATGGGTAAGAGTCATCCCACTGTCTGATTATTGTTAGCTTTCCAGAAGCTTTTGACAGAGTTTTTCACCAAAACCTTTTAAGGAACGTAAGACAGAAGATCCTTACATGGATAAATACTTGAAAGGGTAAGAAAAGGGATGTATGAATAAATAAATTCTTGGAGCAGAATGAGGTCAGCAGTGACATTAAATGTCGATCTGCAGTGGGACCTTTTATGTTCAGTGAGCAGTGACATGAGAAAATTTGCTGATGAAACTGAATTACTCAAATCAGCAAAGATGAAGGACATCTGTGAAGAGCTGTAGAAGGATCTTCTGGATGGCATTCAAGGTATATAAAAATAAAGTGTAAAAATGAGAAAAAAATCCAGTCATAAATTAACCTGTTAGGTTGTGATTTCTGAGCTGACCATTACAACTCAGGATTGAGACCATAGGTACACAACAGATTCATGAAAACATCAGCTCAATACTCAATACAGGTTGAGGGAGAATATAAAATAATAGCAGTTATTTGGGGAGAAAAAAACCCATAAAGCGTAATTTTTCTGTTCCCTTAAATCTGTAAATCTCTCAATTGTTCTAGTTCTTTCATATTGCAAAGGGTGCAGCAGAGCTGGAAAAGAGCTAGAGAAGGTCAGAAGGGTACAGAGAGTCTTTCTAATGAGTTGTTGCTAATGATGTTATGGACACCCCACAAGTTCAGTGAAGTGGGTCTGCCCCAGCATGCTGGGCCTTTCCCAGGCTCAGCTGAGGCTATGGTTGGTGTTAGCTCCTGCCTATTTGTTTTGCACTTGTCCCAGAGCACTGCTGTGAAAGGGCACTGATTTTTAGTGGATGTGAGGGCAAGGCTGCAAAAACAAACAGAAGTAATTTTGTTGAAAGCATCCACTCCACTATGCAGTAGCAGAATCAACCCTGCTGTAAACAGATCCAGTTTCTTTATTTCAAAATCTTCTTCTTACAAGCTAGTTTTCCACATCACTTCTCAGCCGCAATCTCACTACCATAGACAACTATCATGTAAGACCTAGGAAGAGTATGTGAAGCAGAGTTTACACTAGACTTCACCGCTTCCTTACAAACTGCCAAGCTGCAGCTGTAGAAGTTAAGTTGTATGTCTCCTTGTAGTAGAAAAAAGGAAAAGCTCAGTGCAATCAAGCATGTCTGGTGGACAGGAGAGACAGGGGAAGGAGAGACATTTTCAAGGTAGAATACCATCAGTTATACTGCCAAGATCTAAGGTCCCAGATGCAGAGGGAATGTATTTCTCAGTCCTTCTTTTTTTTTTTTTTTTTTTTTTTTTTTTTTTTTTTTTTTTTTTTTAAAAAAAAAAAAAAAAAGCTCACAGCCTCTCTCTTTTGTTTTTAAATTAGTTTTTGGCAGTAACAGAAGCCCTGGAATCCTACCAAAGAGGGAAGGAGGCAGGGAGAAAGGAAGGGGTAGAGGGACTATGAAAATCTAATGGACCTGATTGCAAGGATACATAGTTAACATTTTTTCTGCAGAAATAATCTGTAATTTATTTTTGTGATGAGTCCATTTTTATGTCAGGCCTACTGGGAGAGAAGACAACTGTTCAGGAGAGATTCAAAGTAGCCACAGGGCAGCTAGGCAGTACTAAACATACTGGTATTTTATGGGGTTTCCTTAACAGAATGCTGCCAGAGTAACATGATCATTCCTTAAGTCTTTAAAGTATGAAATGTTTATAGTTGAAAAGATGCAACCATGGAAACACAGATATGTTAAAGTAAAGATTCTTCTTGTTTTGTTGCTGAAAGGCTTCACAGATGTTGAAGAAAGAACACAGGATCCTCATCCTGCCCCAGGATGCACCATCTGGTCTGCATTTGTTCCTGACAGTGATTTGGGCCAATTTTATACATGGTTTTCATTATTGTCCCCTGTGCCGTGGGTCAGCTGGATTAGGGATAGGCTTTCCCTGACCACTTCCTCAGTGTCCTATGTACCTGCTGCCATCCTCATCCAATGCTGAGCAGAAGCCTGGTGCAAGTTGGGTGACCATTTTCAGCAGGCGCGGGACTGGTGCAGGCCCTTGTGGTGCTCTTCCCTGGAAGATGCAGAGTAAAGAAAAATTATGGAAGCCCCTCTTTATGCCTGTAGCTCACTGCAATTTTGAAAAGGACAGATATAAAGCAATTCCATATGCAGTAGAGGTATTTCTGGTCATTGTTTCTGCTTCAGTAGAGAGACCTTGGGAGGGAGGGTGTGTTGGCACCTTATTGATAAAACCCAGGGGTATACATGCCAGGCTTTGGGATACAGTGGTGGTGGTGGGACATGGTATTAACAGTCAGGAATGAATAGAAGAACCATCATTAGTCACTGCTCTGTGCTTACCCGGAGGCAAAGTCTGTCCTTCCCCATGCCCTGCTTTCCCATCATAGGGCTTTGTGGACTGCTGGCTGGAGCCTTGACAGATGCCTACTGCTTTTTGTCCAGCTCATCTGTTTCCTCTCCTAAAAACAACCTCTTTACAATTAATACTGATAGACATGGGCTTCCTCTTTATTATTTCCTGTTGTAATTGATTCATTCAGCTTTTCCCCAGTTGATTTCGGCTGAAGCCCCAGTTGGACTAGTCAGTTTCCAGGTGCTTGGAGAGGAAATGCAGAGTTTACCTTCGTGTAACACTGAGTAACAAGATATGTGCCCTATGGTCCATATTTTGGGAGGGAAGAGGAAAAGGGCGGAAAAAAAGGGAGGCTAAAAATTATTCTTGTGTAAAGGATATGGATTTTTTTTGTCTAAATATACTGCACCATGCACATCCTGATATTCTCAAGCAGGATATCTTTAAATGGATACTGACAGCTGATTTATGCTTGGTACTGGGTTGTTTTTGAAGGGACATATGTGTAAAAGAAAATGTGAAAGATATTATGACAAAATATAAGAGGAACTATTGTTTTCATAAATGACAACATGGTTTTAAATTTTAAACACCTCCTTGCAATTTTGGAAAACTGTAGTAACAATATCATGCTGTTGCACAAGACCTAGTATAATGACGCCAGGGAGAAACAGAAGTAAAACTTATTCTTTGCATTGTCCTGCAGAAGGGGGAAGGGGATCACAGGTTGTCACACTGTGCAGCCTCTGCCCAAAGCAGATTCCACCATATTCACAGAATCACAGAATGGATCACAGAATGGTAGGGGTTAGTAGGGACCCCTGGAAATCAGCTAGTACAACCCTTCTGCTAAAGCAGGTTTGCCTAGAGAAGGTTACACAGATTTGCATCCAGGTGGGTTCTGAAAGTCTTCAGAGAAGGAAACTCCACAACCTCTCTGAGAAGCTTCTTTCAGTGCTCTGTCACCCTCAGAGTAAAGAAATTTTTCCTCATGTTGCAGTGGAACTTCCTGTGTTCCAGTTTGCAACCATTGCCCCTTATCCTATCACTGGGTACCACTAAAAAGAGCCTGGCCCTATCCTCTTGACACCTGCCCTTCAAGTATTGATAAGCATTGATAAGATCCCCTCTCAGTCTTTTCTTTTTCAGGCTAAACAACCAAGGGCTTTCAGCCTTTCCTTGTAAGAGGGGTGTTCCAGCCCTCTGTAGCCCTACACTGGATTCTCCTCAGTAGTTCCCTGTCTCTATTGAACAGGGAAGCCCAGAACTGGACATAGTATTCCAGATGTGGTCTCACGAGGGCAAGGTAGAGGGGGAGGAGAACCTCCTTCAACCTGCTGGTCACATTCTTATTAATGCACCCCAGGATACCATTAGTCTTCTTGCTCACAAGAGCACAGTGATGGTTCATGGTCAACATGTCCACCAGGACTCCCAGGTCCTTCTCTGTGGAGCTGGTTTCCAGCAGGTCAATCCTAACCTGTACTGGTGCATGGGGTTATTCCTCCTCAGGTGCAGGACTCTACACTTGCCCTTGTTGAACTTCGTAAGTTTTCCCTCCACGAAGTTCTCCAGCCTCTCCAGGTCAACAACTCCTCCCAGTTTTGTATCATCAGCAAACCTGCCAAGGGTGCACCTTATCTTTTCATCCAGGTCATTGATGAATGTGTTAAACAAGACTGGACCCAGTACGGATCCCTGGGGAACACCACTAGCTACAGGCCTCCAACTAGAGTATGTGCCACTGATGACAACCTTCCGAGCTCTGTTGCTCAGCCACTTCTCAATCCACCTCACTGTCCACTCCTCTAACCCACACTTTCTGAGCTTCCCTATGAGGATATTATGGGAGACAGTGTCAAAAGCATTGCTGAAGTTGAGATGATAGAAAACATCCACTGCTCTCCCCTCATCTAACCAGCCAGTCAGGCCATCAAAGAAGGCTATCAGATTAGTTAAGCATGACTTCCCATTGGTGAATCCATGCTGACTACTCCTGATAAACTTCTTTTCATCCACTTGCTCAGAGCTGGCCTCCAGAATGAGGTGTTCTATCACCTTTTCAGGGATGGAGGTGAGGCTGACTGGCCTGTAGTTTTCTGGGTCCTCCTTCTTGCCCATTTTGAAGACTAGAGTGACATTGGTTTTCCTCCAGTCCTCAGGCACCTCTCTTGTTCTCCATGACCTTTCAAAGATGATGGAGAGTGGCTCAGCAATAACATCTGCCAGGTCCCTCAGCACTTGTGGGTGCATCAAATCAGGGACCATGGATCTGTGCATGTCCAGCTTGCCTAAAAGATCCCTAACCCAATCCTCACCAACCAATGGAGAGTCTTCCTTCCTCCAGACTTTCTCTTTTACCTTAAGGGACTGGGACTCTGAAACAGCCAAAGGGTACTTTTTTAGAAGTAATGTCTAAAATGTATATTTAAACTGCATCACACTGCAGGCTGTGAAGCAGCACAAGCTTCCCTTCGAGATCGATCGACGGGCAGGTGAAAACCACTCATAAGCAGCAAAAATACATCAGTGCTCTTCTTTCTTTTGTGTCTGTTGTTGATGTTACTGAAGATGTAACAAACAGTGCTCATAATGGTGAATGATGATTAGCCTTTTGTCTGCTGGATTCTTCTATAAATTTGCATTACCTGCCTGGACTGGTGACAAAATTCCAGCAGCTACAACCAGTGCAACATGGGAGAAGAGGACCAGCAGGGAGAAACTGGTGGTGCAGAGGCCCACTGACTATGTGCTTGGGGAATTTTGCTTTTGAAAGCTGTAGAGTGTCTGGAGGGCATTAGGTGACCTCCTGGGATGCATCTGCTAGTCTAATTTTACTTCCCAAAACACAGTTGGTGCCCTCTGGGACTGCTCTAGCCATGGTGCATCAAGTGGTGGGAAGTGACAGTGCTTTCTGGGCCCTACCTGAAGTGCTAATGTAAAACGCACCAAAATGTACAGTTTTACAGGAGATGAGCAAAGGGTTGCACAGGCAGAGGGGTCCCTGCATCACAGAGATTCCTGTGCTTCCCCGTCCCTGGCCAGCCCCTAGTGTGCTAGTCCCCACAGGGCTGCAGAGCTGTCTTGCTCTTGGTAAAAAAAAAGTGACATTTACTTCACAACTCCCTGTTTCTATACGTGTACAGCTTCCACCTTATCTCTGAGGCATTTTGAAAATTCCCAGCATTGTAGCACGCTCTCTTAGTCTCTCAGGCATCTCACATAACTGCATGCCTCCCTGCTACCTAGTGCTAAGCGACTCATTACTGTATGTCTGAAGGAAAGTCTGGAATAACCTTAATTCTCTATTTAAAAACAGCTGCTGGTCACAGCAATTGTCCTAAGGAATGCTTTATAGTTGATCTGGGTCCTGATGTATGTAATATTACTGAGGACAGGATAAGCCAGATCTGGAGGTCTGTGAATAATACTGTATTGTGAGAGACTTCCACCTTTTCTTGTGTGGCAGATAGAAAGTGCGTGTCAGTGGACAAGGCAAGGCTTACAGTTAAGTTTGCCACATGTGTTTTTAAATTTTAGGATCATATCAGATGTGCTTCAGAAAATGTAATATTTTGGTTTTGGGTTTTTTTTTTTTTTTCTAAACAGTTCTATTAAGGGATTGGGAAATTTTAGCACAATTTAAAAAGGCAAGGAAACATTTACTAGGTTCTTAAAAAGCATTGCAGCCTCAGATAAATCCATGGTCATGCCGCAGACCCTGCTTTCCTGTTACTCAGGGGAATGTCAAGGATCGTGAAGTAATTGAGATAGATGACTTGTGAGGGTGAAATCACAGGCTGACTCTGCACCTTTAAAAAGAACTTAGACAAGTCCATGTTGTGAATTGTGTCCTTCAGTCATTCTTCCCATCCAGCTGGGACAGGCACCAGGTGCCTTTGGAGTTTCTAACTGATCCTTTTTGTTTTCTGATGGCTCTAGTGAGGTAAACACAGACATGTTGAGTCACATCAGCTAAAAATCAGGGCCAAAATTTAAACTGGGATTGGGCTAAAATGCTGATTTTAAAATGTTTGGTATTAAAAAAAAATGAAAAGATTGCTTGTAAAAGAACTTTTGCTGTAAGCAGAGATTCCAGGAGTAGGATCTGTAGAAAATAATTTCATTTTTCTATCCTTTTTTTTCATAGTATTGGTGAATAAAACTTGATTAATCAATCCTTGCTTTTCACAACTGCTCTTTATAATAAGAATCTCTTTTAAAGAATAAAAGGATATAAAAGGTTTCATAGTTGACTTAACTGATAGTATTGAACCTTTGTGCTTTATAACAATATGCCTGAAAAAAAATATGCTTTGTCTTATATCTGTTGCTTATGATACAGGCAGGTGCAGAAGGTTGAGAAGGAAAATTTTAGGTTTCTACATGGAGAAGAAAAAGCCCTAGTAGCCTCTACACAATGAATGTGGAATATGGAGACTGTTATACTGGATTATGTCCATCATCTAGTCTAGCATTCCACATCTGAGATCTCTCAGTGCCAGATGCTTCAGATGAAAGTGTAAGGAACTTGCAGACAAGGGATCATCTTGATTACTGATAGTTACAGTTTTGCTTAAGCTCTGGAGAATATGTTTCAATATCTCTTCCAAAATGTATGTCCTTGATGTTTTCAAAGTTTATGTAAGCATCTAGCCCTTTCTGAAAGTTGTTACATTTTGTATTTTAGGGTCTGTCTATGGGAATACATCCCATGTTTTACAAGCATCTTATCTGAACAGTATTTTTCAGTACCAGAATGATTGTCCAATTTCTTATAAACCTTCTTGTGAGGGAAGATAAAGAACAGAAGCTTTATACATAATTTCTTCCTATAAACCAGGGTTCCATGTACATTTTTATAATGCCCTGTTTTTTGTCACCACTGTGAAATGAAAACTCTGAACTTTAGTGCTAGGAAAAAAAAAAAAAAAGGAGAGATTCAGAAGGGAAAAATTTTTACAAGGTTGAACTATTCAAAGCACGCAGACAAATACTTAAGTATTCTGGAACAGAGCTTAAATCAGTAAAAGTGACTTACAAAATAATGAGTCTTGGCTTGCTAGAAGTCTTAAGATGATATAAAATGCGTATTTTTATTTTTTTTTCCCCATTTGAGAAATGGACAATATAGTAAACTTCTTGTAGATTGAAACATGATAGTGACAACAATGTTTTGCTTTGGCTTCACTTCATATATCAAAAATGCAAAAGAAATTGATTTTGGAGTAGAGAAGAGTTACTGCAGATCAGAATATTTGATGTTTTGCTAAAAGGAATCTTAGAATTTAGTCTTTCACATTTTTTCAGAACCAAAAAGTCTAAGTGGGGGAGCCAAAATCAGTGCATATATTTTTTATACACGTAGAGATCACTTAATCTGCTTTACACAAATATAAGCAAGAGAATGGGGAAGAGTGAAGAGAGAATCAGATGTGTATGAAAGATTTCTTGCAGCAGAAGTGTTCTTGATATACTTGCAGAATATTTCTAGATCACTGGGATGTTTAAAACACAGCTATTTGAGGAGTTGCCACTGCCACATACAGTTAAATTATAATGCTTACTACTCCTGTGGCTTGAAAAAGTTTTTTTGTTGTTTGTGGGGAGGAAGGGAGGTTTTGGAGATTTTTATCTTTGGCAGGATGCCTTTTCAGTGAATAGAATAACAAAGAAATCAGGAAAAGTAACAAAACAAAGACAGTCAACAAGACAGAACTGAATAACTAAAAACCTAGTAACCACTATTTTTTATCTGCCATGTTTCTTGAAATCATGTGAACTACTGCACACTTCTTTTTTGCTAGTTATGCAAACACCTCAGTAAACTCAAGCCATATAGACAATTTCTGCGGATGTTCTGGAATTCAAAATCCTCAAAATTTTTGGTTATCACCCTGGTGAATATTAAGGTTCATTTGAAAGATATATAATCCAATGGCACTGGCTATGCCAGAGGTCTCCTGGAGTCATAGTGGAGTCTTCCAGGTAGATGCCAACACCGCTTCTGGAAGCAGAAAACTTAGATCTCTGAAGGTGCTGAACGTCGAATATGTCCAAACAAGGACATTTGAAATCTGGGAAATTAGACTCCTAGAAGCCTGTAGCTGGTTTTCTCTGTGTCGTTTGTACTGGTGAGAACTAAAATTCAACACATTTTTATTGCCTGTATTCCAGATTAGGCTGGCTTGGTCAAAGGTAGCTTAGCTTTCATCTAAGTATGGACACTTCCAGGGAACAAACCAGTATTTGTTGTTCAAACTTTTCTGACCAATATTCAGTAATTCTCTTATAATCATATGACAAATGCAGATAAGAAGGAAAGTGTCCTGACTTCAATGTTTGAAAATCAACTCTGTCTCGAAGAAAGCAGGTAAAGAAAAGTGTTTACTTCATACCTCTTCCCTCAAGTTATTGTTATATTAAGTAAGCTTTGGCTGCTGGGAGCATTATAGTAAAAAATAGAAAGGCTTACAAATAAGTAATAGTTTTATTGGTGTATGAAGACTATTTTAAATGAAGCGAATAGTTAACTTCATTTTTGCACGCTCTGGAAAGGGTATTTTAAAATGTTTTGACATGTCCAGATGCTCTTTTTAGAATCACAGTCTTTCCAGACATTACTCAATCTACCTGACATTAGAGAAGGAGGATTTGTCACCAGTTCCTGATCTAATGTGTTTTCATGCTGAATTCAGAAACTCTTAACTCTGTTAATTTTGAGTCGTTCATACTAAAAAACATATTTTTTTCCACAGCCTAGTCAATGCCAGCAGATTTTACACAAGGGAGAATGTGCAACCTGATACAAATGGTAGAGGTTGGGAGTGGAGCCATTAGAGGATCCCGCCATCAGTAATTTCTAACCACTCTGCCATGAGTGTAACGTTATTGTTTCAGATGTTTACAGTTCTGTCATTGGTAAGAAGAAATTTTCCATGCTGGTTTATGGGAATTCATTAGAGGTTATTAGTGAATAAAGATTGCATTCCTGCAAAACTGCACAACTGTGTTCTTTTAACAAACACTATTTAAAGCGATTTACATCAGATTCGTTTAAGGCAACTTTTGATTTCCACAAAGTCAGATCTTGTCTTACTATGAAAAAGGCTTCCTTAGATGTTTTACAGAGTCACAGAGTGGCTGAGGCTGGCAGGCACTTCTGAAGGTTGTTGTGTCCAACTCCCTCTGTTTTCACAGGGTCAGCCAGAGCAGGCTGCTTGGAGCCTCCTTCAGATGCAGACAGATTATGATATTTCCAAGACTGAGATGTTACAGCCTGTCTGGGAAACTTGTGCCAGTGTTTGATCACCCTCATGATAAAGAATTCTTTTTGTTTTGTTTTTAATTTTAAGTAGAATTTCCTGCATTACAATCTGCAACCATTACCTCTTGTCCTGTCACTGTGCACCACTGAGGTCCATCTCCTTTAATTCCTCACTTCAGGTGTTTCTATATGTTGCTAAATTCCCCCAACCCATCACTTATCCAGGCTTTTTATGAAGCTTCCTCCTCTCAGGATCCTTCATTCCACCTGGACCATCTCATAGCTGCTGCAGCCAAGGCTGCTGCAGACTTCCACCTTGATCACCTGTGGAAGTTGATATCAATGCAGTTCAGAAACTCCCTGGATTGGTTGTGACTTTCTGCATTACGTCTTTTTAATATTCCTTGTGTGGTTGAAGCTCCCCATAAGTATGATGACTTGCAGACAAGAGGCCTCTTCCAGTTGACCAAAGAAGGTCTCATTCGCCTCTTCGTGACCAGACAGTCCCTAGCAGACATCCACCTCAACTTTGTCCACACTAATTTACTCTCTAGTCCTAATTTATGAACTCTCTGGTGAATGTGTGTCCTCACCTCTCTCCCCTGAGGCTCCCCATTTAAAGCTCTCCACTCCAGGTTGGTCTGCCTGTATTATGTGACTTGTAGGTATTGTGCTAAGTGTGTGAGTGAGATGTTTGCTGGCGAGTGCCCAAGGGTTTGCACTGAGCAGTTTCACAAAGTCGAAAGGTATGGCTGAGAATTCTGTCTCAGAGCCCTGGCTAAGGGGCTTGCACTGAGATGTGGTTACCTGTTTCAGAGCTCGGTTAAGGACTCGCACTGAGACAGTGTAAAAGTTAATTCCCAGGTAACGTTCAACACAGTCAGAGGTGCAAGCCTTTGTAATAGTGTTAATAGGCAATAGTAATGCTAGAAAAGGTATACCGTATATTGAAGGTACAATTCTTACCAAGGAGGTGTCCCTGTCTTGGGTGGAGGAAGAGGAGTACAGCCTGTCGACCATTCTGCTAGACTTTCAGTCCTCTCCCAGCCTTGAGACATGTATTCCCTTTGTGATTTTTATATCTTAATTCTGCCCGTCCCTTCCTTCTATGTGATATTTAGTATGATTTGGGTAGAGAGTTGAGTAATGTAGTCATGTATGTTTATCATGTACTCCTTTAGGCTCAGTTCCATACTTAGGGGTGTATGCTTTAATATTACTTTTGCCATTAATAGACAAAGTTCTTCACTTGAACGCTATGGCCTTCAAGATTTATGTAAGAGTTGTTTGCTTTTGTTGATTTAGCCAAAACAGGACTGTCTTATCTTCACAAGACTCCTTCCTTCAGTGTTTGGCTGCCAGCTCAGCAGATCTCCAGCCACAGAGATAGCAGAAGAATCTTATAGTTGCAAACTTCTTAACCTTTCCCCCAAAGCGCACTAAATTAGCTGTATTCTTGTCTCACAGCAAGCTAGGCCACTACCCCACAGTAGGTAACATAAAATCAGTTGCAATGTTGCAATTGTATTTTTAACATGTGTTATCAGGTTGAGGTAAGCCCTAGATTTCCTTTTAGCTCCTAACATGAAACTCCAAACTGCTTTATATTTATTTACACTCCTTTGGGCCTATTATGCTGATTTCTTAAGGGAAGGTGGGTGTAAAAAAAAATGTTCATTAAAAAAATTTGCTTGATGAAAATAAAAAGGTGTAGATCCCTCTGTGGTGGTTCATTAGGATTGTTATTTTGAACAGCCCTTTTGCTGTAAAATCCTAATGCTTGGGTGGATTTTACATCGTATCTGCTGCTTGAAGAAAACACTGTGTGAATATACGGGCATATGTAGGAAGAGGTACAGTACTTCCCTGAAACAACTATATCAATGCGAAAATTATTTATGCCCTACCTTCATTCAACATGTGGTTTTTGGCTTTTTCAGATGTGGGGCTTTACAAAGTCTGTTTCCCCACATCACACAGATTTCTTTATTTCTTCTTCTCGTGCCCTGAACGAAGAGACATTAGAGTTGCAAATGGTGCAATAAATTTATCTGAGGAACTGACTTTCTTATCCTCTGCTCTCTCTGGAATAAAATGCTGCAGGGGCATTCTTAAGTATTTCACCTTTTCCTGACTTTAAAAAGTACACTCTAGTTTGATCTCCTTAATCTTCATTTACTTTTGCAACCACTTCCTCCTAAGGCAAAAAAAAAAAAAAAAAAAAATCTCTTCCCTCTCTAACAATCTTTCAATTAATTTAAATTTATTTACTTTTTTAACAGGAAATAAAAACAAACATGCTCCTATAGACCTAGATGGGATGTGCAGCTCGATCTGATCATGCTGACCATGAACCATCTGTAGTGCTGCCAATGGAGTGAGACCCATGAGCTCTGCTCCAGGTCAGGGATAAGCATACAGTCAACAACCATAGCAACAAAAAAAACTCAAAAGAAACCTCAGGTGACACATTTATGGAGATCACTTAATGTCTGGGAGTGTTATCTGGCTTGTTACAGGACATCTGCATGGTCAACTGGTGGCCACTCCCTCTAATATGAGTTTGGGTCTGGTTGGTGCACCATGTGCCCAGCTGAGGTTTCAGCCCTGAGCATGGGGTCTTGGAGGGACTTCTGTGAGGACATGGTGGGGATGGAGGGCTGCATGAAGCAGAGCCTCATATGAATGGCAGAATGACGTGTGTGTTGCAAATGTGTGTGGACAGTGTTCAGCATTGTTTCAGATTTAGTTTGCGGTTGTTACTGTGACTTTTTTTAATTCACTGTGCTTTTCCACAGTCAGCACTGCAGCTGCCAGCAGTCATTCCTGTGAAATGCTCCTGATTATGGTCAGCATCAGCAAATACAGTGCCTACTGTCCCTCTGTAGTGTTCCCAAAAATGTATTACCCTGGATAGAGGACTAGTGTGTCAGAAATGAAAGTATGGTCTGAATGTCAGTCTGAAAAACAAAAGGTTTTTCAACCTGCTATTTCATTCAGGTCAGCAAAAGCTGCTCACAGTAAGGGACTGAATCATTCCCCTGCATAGGATGTGTTACTAATTTGCTTTAAAAATGCATCCTTAGAAATGCATCACACTCCTTCCTGCCTGTCTTCTGCAGTTGTGGCAGCAGGGAGGACTTCAGGGGGTGTATCACAAGATGCTAAAATGAACCATTCTCTGAGTGGAGGAAAAAGAGGGTCTGGTAAAGGTGATGCTGGCAAAGGGGAGTTTGTGTTAGGCAGCCACCATTATTTTTCTGCAGAGCTGTAGCTGTCACTTGCATTTGGCTCCCACGGTGTTTTTTGAACATGCAGGTGATGCTGGTCTTTGCAGTGTCAGCAGAGACCTGGGACCAGAGATGTGGGAGTGGAGAAGACAGGCAGGGCAGAACTGGTCCCATCCTGAAATCAGAGAGATTTGAACTCAAGTCTGTCCTCTACCAAAGGCATCTCTCCATCAGCACAACTTCTCCAACAGACCAAATTTTAACAGTGAATAAGAGGACAGATGGGAACAAAAATAAACTCACATGACGACATTAGCTGCTGCTTAGCCATTGCTCAGATTTTAAACAAAAAATCAGTAAACCTTGTTATCTCCAGCCAGTACCATCAGACAAGCTGCTGGGACAATGGTGGCTGAATTAGGAGGCAGGCAGGGTGGCTGGGGAGGAGGTAACAGCAGCAAGCAGAGAGGAGAAAGGGAGTACATGCAGGGCCAGGGGTGGATGGTGAGAAAGGGGATGGAAGACATTGATCGGTCTTTGTGGGAGCAGGGGCATAGGTTTGCACACAAGTGATGGTAGTTGACGCAGTGTGTGGATTCACCTGGGAGACATGAACTGGCCTGAAGCCAGACCCTGAGTTTCTGCATCCTTGTACTATGGTACACCATGATATACACTGACAATGTTCAGCCCCTATATGTCACATAACCTATGGATCTCAAAGCACACAGTTGACCATGGTACCAAGGCCAAGTGATCCAAATTGTCAAAAAAAGGGATGAAGAGGATCAAAACAACTCACCTCTGGGGCAGAGCTGGGGTTCAGTCTCCTGCTGCCTGAGCCACAGCAAGGCAAAGCTCTGTGGCCGTGGTCACCCAAGGGCCCAGAGGTAGTCCTCAGAGGTGTAACCATTTGTTTCTGGTACTCAAGTCCTGTTCCTCCACTCCTCTGCTGGCATCTACTGTTGGCCAGGGCTGGATGCAATGTGGTCTAGTTCAGCACACACCCAGGAGATGTGTCTTTGTGTCCTCATACTCTGAGTCTGGGTGATTTTACATTCACAGAGGAGAAATGTGTACAGCTGCTGTCAGCTTAAGCAGGTCTACTGTTTGGCATGTTGATCTCTAGAAGCCCTGTCCTGGCACATTCTGTGGGGCTGGGATATACCAGAAGCAAGGATTCACACTCAGTACATTCACCAGTGACACTGGGACAGTGGGGACCCCTATTTTCAATGCATTATCCATCTCTGGATAAGTTACTTGACATGAAATAACTGTTTCTTCCCATCAAGGAAAACCAGTACGTGAAGCAAAACATGGCAGCCTGCATCCAGTTACTATCATGGGCAGGGCTTTCAGACACAAAGGAGAAACCACCTCCAGTCCAGCCACTACAGTTAGTTCAATGTATCATGTTTCTAGACTTCTCTCTTTTATATTCTATGTTGTTGTATGCATTTTTGCCAGCTGATATGCTATGGTGCTTCACAGGTGTTCTGTAAGCTGGAGACAGCTGATAAAAACAATGAGATTCAAAGAAAAGGGATGTTCTCTCATGAACACTCTTTCCTTCTCTGGTCCCCATATGATTTCAAAAAAACCCCTGGCTTCCGCCACCTTCTTTGCCTCATATGAGTATCTCCTGGAGATTCAAAAGAACAAATTCTGATGATTGTAACCATAGGTCAGCATAAGGAAGGTATGCCTCACAGAAAGACTGTAAATTTTTTATTAATGGAAAATAAGACACATAATCCACCCTAGTTTTGTATGTCCCTTTTCTATTAGTGAAAACTTACTGTACTGTATTTCACTATTCTCCCTTTTGTCGGATACTCTTCGGGTGCCTGTGTAACACAGTTGTGATCAATTCCTTTTTACCATCACACAGGGTAATGCATCAACATACACAGAGGGGTCCTTCCCTGAAGGAGCTTGCACCACAAATGTGGTGGAAAAGTGGTGGGCAGCATCTTTGTTATTCAGTTACAAAAAGGCATCTGAGACACAGTGAGAATCACCCAAGAGAGGTCTTTTATTCTGTTGTCCTGACGTCCTGTGCCAGCAACTCCAATGAAGGATCACCCTGTCTCCCATGCTAGCAGTTGCCTTTCCTTTCCTGGGTCAAGGTTCACTTCAGGTCCATAGGCCGTAAATGTTTGGTGGCCTTGGTGCCTGTGGTAGGAGCGGCTCTGGGACTGCACTGAATTACAGAGCCTCAAGGAGGGACAAGAGCTCCAGGACCACGAATAAATGTCACCCTGATCGTTTCACATCCACATACACTTCCATGTTCAACATCTTTGTGACCTGAGGCCTGTGAACTATACATACGTTAAATAAACTCTACTAGTCATCCTACTTCTCCCCTTCTTGTGATGTCGGCTCCCACCTAACCAAAACTAAATTTCCCAGTAGCAGGACCCTGAATGATTATCACTGTGAAAGCATTTAAAGCAGTTAGTTGCCTTTGGTAAACTCCTCAGAGACATCAGTAAGTAGAAGACAGTTACATGGCAGATGTTTATATATATGCACAAATGCACATATACACACACTCTCCCTCTCTAATTTCTTGACACATGGAGAGCAGCTACGCATGCAGCACACTTTGTATTGTACATCAACTTCAAACATAGCCCAAATCAGCCATGGAAATGGCAGCAATTATGGTAAGTTGAAACCAAACACACTACAGCAACCTAATAGTTTCAATGGCAGAGAGAAAATCCCACATCACTCAGCTGTAGGAGCTGATAGGAAGACAAGCCTCAAGACAGCTTCTGGTTTCTTGGCTGTCATCAGATAGCAGCTCGGATACTTGATATAATGAATAATCAGTGTTTGAACTGATGGAAGTGACCTTAAAACATGCTAGAGTGGGGGAAATTTTCACAGTGTGCATTGGGCAGTGGAAATTGTGGTTTGAATACATTTATATGGTAAATGTTCGTACTACAGGGTGGAATTACAGCAGGATAAAAATAAAGGCTGTAGTCACTACATGGCCAAAATATGAAGATTTATATGTATATGAAAAACCAGAGAAGGAGCTCTGTAAATGACAACACGAGTTTAAGTAGATGTACATTGCAAATTGTCCTTCTCTTGAGGTCTATATTTATTACACAGATGGCAAAACAATCTGGTGAGAAGCAGAAGGGAAGGTCTTCAGTGGGCAACAGAGTAAAGGCATTAAAGTTGTCTTTTTAGTAGTGCATTGACAGCACAGGAAGGAAATCTTTTCCTTCCTTCCTGCTCTCCTGAAGGGGATGTCAGAAACCTGCCTGACATGGCAATGGTGGGCAGGAGCTGGCCACTTCCACCTCCACCTCCCCCTTATTCATCCTACTCAGTGCTTTGGCAGAGAAGGCGAGCAGCTTTCACTGACCACTCTTGAGATGTTGTGTGGGGTTAGGGCTGTGGGCAGAAAGCTTGGGAGGAGCCCAGAAGTGCCTTTGTGTAGGGCTGAAAGGAGGGAGCTGGATGGCTTTCCAAGCTTCACCTGCCTCTGCTGCAGGCATCCAGCCTGCAAGGAATTTGGCAGAACCATGCTCACCTTCTGCCAAGATTTCTGTGAAATCATATTCTTAAGTTGCTTTGTCCTTTTTAGCTGGCCTAGTCACTCTCCAAAACCCAGGTTTTAGAGGAAAAAAATAAACCCACTGTGCAGATATTACAGCCAGAATGGTTAACATGCAACAGAGGCTTTTCTAGAATCGCAGAAGCATAAAGAGTCAAAAGAAATGAGGTACTGGCTTGGGGAAGGGCTTCTGTCATGCACCTCTGCTCTCCTTCTCAGAACTGCTGCCTTTTAATTAAAAAATGACCTCTTGGGAAATTTGCAACATGGACAGCTTATTTTGCTAAGAGACCACCACTCACTTTCCCCTTTTCTGCCTCCTTAATTTAGGTTAAATTTAAAGGAACTAACTTGAGGTTTGGAAACAAATATCCCTAGAGAGCAGCTCGGTAGCATGGTATGGAATGAAGCCAGTAGCTGTAAAGATCATCTAATTTGAACTGAGACAGGTAAAGAACAGCCAGGGAAATGGAAACAGCCTTTTCTATATGCATTACTAGTGCCCTGTTTTTCCACTGCATTGTGCTTTACAGTGCAGTGTGCAGTCACATTGAAGGGATCTAATGTTAGCAGATAAATGTAGCCAAGGTTTTAGGGTACTCTGCATTCAGTCTGCAGGCTCATGGACACTGCTGCCCACTGTGTGCCCTGATATCTGTTTTACTCCTCTGTGATTTGGGGTGTTTAAATCCTCAGGCAAAAAAGCGAACAAATACCTCACATTTTCCATGAGACTGGCAATCTGGTAAGCCTTTACTAAGGTTCTTCAAAAGCCACCAGTGAAGTTCACACATCTGTTTGCCCAAACATAGCTTGTTTATGTGTCTGGTCATTCTGTCAAGAGCATCACATTACAGGGACAGAAAGGACTTCTTCCTCAGGGCTAGTGAGGAATAGGGAAGATAGTCGATGTCTGGACTGGTACTGTGAGACACTGTTTTGCAGAGAAATAGAACTGGAGATTTTTTTTTCACCTTTTCTGCTCTCACTGCAGATGCACTGCATCATCATAAAAATGTTTCCTATCTTTACCTGGTGGTAATGTTAAGGGCCTGTGCTATGGTGCACGGAGGGTGAAAGATCCAAGTCCTCTTCAAATGCTCAAACCACAGAGGAAGTCTCTGCCACTGGTGAATAGGCATGCTGCTCCACTTCTCCGTTTCCATCCTGAACAGTCCTGCTTGGATTAAAACTACAGTCCAGACTCTGGGATCCTCAGACACAGCCCTTTTTCTAAGTGGGAACATCCTCCTGTTGCCAGCAGTGATGGTGATTGATTTGATGAGAACCACAGACCCTTGGCAAATGGGCTGTGTCTGCACTTGCCAAACCTTCTGCTTTTGAATTAGATTGAAGTGAGGTTTCTGTGCTGTGGTCATGAAGGAACTGATTTACAGAGAAGCTCTGAACTGACCAATCTGCAAAGCCAGTCTGCCTGGTAATTTTAAAGGACTAAAAAAACATTTGCAACAGGAAATGAGGAATATGCACAAGTGAATTTCCCCTCCTTTGCCTTAATGACTGTTTTACCTCTGTACAGCTGCCTTTGACTTTCTCAGTAAGTGAAGTTACTCTGTCAGAAAGATGATGTGTTCATCCAGACAATTGCAAATGGATAAGAAAACAGAAATCTGTCTTTTCTTCACTTTCTTAAGCCCATCTGCTCAAACATAGCAACTCCATGGTGTAAGGAAGTTCAATCATTCTGTATCTAGCAGGTAAAAGTCATAAAAAACAGGAAAAAAACCCAAACAAACAAAAAACCAACACAAATTCTCCCCCATGTCTATAAAGAGTAAAGAAAGCAGAAGGGTGCAAAGTGTGTTTGCAGTGGACAAGTTTAAAAAGAGCAGCACATCTCTTCTTGGCCTAGCCTCCTTATCCAGAGGAACAAGGCTTCAGATATTTTTCAGGGAGATACTGTGCTAGTGGGAGCAGGGAGTGGTGCTAAGCACTCGTTATCTTAATGATGCACCAAGCCTGGAACATTTTAAAAAAATAGATGTAGTCTTTGGAAAAACCACAGAACAGACAAAAATATATGTGCTCATCTTCCAATCTGGTCAAAAGAGACGAATCATTCCAAGCACTTCTTCAAAAGTACTCTTTTTCTCTGTAAAATTCAATGCAGTTCTGGTGAAAAACACCCATGAAAAACAAGTGTTACCAGAATACTATTTTTGTGAAAGAAAGCCTGTTGCTTACTTCTCTAAAATCTCGTGTTTTCACAGAAATTATTTTCAGAAATTGTGAGCTTGGTAGGTCTTCATGAAGTAAATATTTACCTTTCTTACCACAAAGTGTCAACATTGCTTTGGGCCTAACTGTTACCTGGATGTTAGTTCATTTTTATTATCTTGGTCAGATTTAAAAAATAAGAAATTGCCACAATTTAGAATTAAATCTGGAAATAAAAGTTAATTTATTGATGTAGTTGTCCAGGCAGCACACACTAGTCTTCAACACTGAATTACTAGTAGGCTCTTAAGTCTGTCATTAAGCCCCTAAGTGTATACACAGGCATCTAAATATTTCTTTCAATTCCAAGCACAAGATAAGGCAATAATTTTAAGTGTCCAGGTTCATCAATGCAGACCTTATTGAACCATCAGTCATGTGAAGCAATCAACGGCACAAAAAAAGTGTCTGGCAAACACTCCTGTGAAGGAGCATGCAGCAGCCTATGATTTGTGATGATGGGGGTTATATTAGATGCAAAGATGTGGAAGCCACAAATATGCTGGGATCAACTACAAGTTTAGCGAATTTTATCAGGAACAACTATTATCCTCAAATTCCTGTCAGCAGCAAATCACCTGGGCTTTTCTGCTTATTACCTTTGATGCTCATAGTTCTCTTGGTAAAAACATTTAGGCAGCCAGTGAGAAGACAGAAATAATAACATGTGATTTAGGTGAATGGCTGCACACATGAATAACAAAAGGGAGGAGATTAAATTAACATTTTCCAAATAGCTTGAAGCATGAACATAATTCTGCCAAAGCATTTGATGCATACTTGCAAGTAATACATTCAGGGAAAGGCAGGGCTGGTTTTAAGTAATTTGCTAAGGAAAAGAAAAAAGCCTAAGCAACAAGTTTATAATGTAATTTAGGGGCTTAATGATGCAGATAAGCATCTAGTGGGAGATTTATGCCTGTGTGCTTTTGAAAAATCCAAAAGGATGTCCAATTTACAACTTTAGGTTGCTAAATACCTTTAAGCTTTGGTCTTAGTTTCAAAGCAAATATAAAT
>WTSP01005242.1:41358-53385 GCA_025331215.1 Actenoides lindsayi | reverse complement strand
GCGGCCCGGGGGTGCGGGGCGCGCGGCGGTTCCTGGCCCCCGCTGGCTGGTGGCCCCCGCTGGCTGGTAGCCCCCGCTGGTTCATGGCCGCTGCTGGTTCATGGCCCCCGCTGGCTGGTGGCCCCCGCTGGCTGGTGGCCCCCACTCGTTCATGGCCCCCACTGGCTGGTGGCCCCCACTGGTTCATGGCCCTGCTGGCTGGTGGCCCCCACTGGCTGGTGGTCCACAGCAGAGTACGCAGCATTAACTAGGAATCTTAGTTTGCCACACGCTGCCGGTCATTCTGTGCTCGGCATTTCAAACTGAGTAACCTTTGGCTCCAACACCTCACCGTGCTGGCCAGAAAACGGTTTCCGGACCCCTTGATTTCTCTCTCGTGCTTTGAATGGAGCTGGGATTCAGCAGCCCGTGTAACGGCGGCACAGACAGGTCCTGCCGTGGTTGTCACTGATGCAGCGCAGGATGAGACCCGGGCAGCAAATGTATCACTAGGCTAAAATAACCCTTTAGACCTTGCTCCCGTACGTGGGAATAAGGTTACATGTGGCAAGCACGGCCCAGGAAATGATTGTGTCTTCATAAATCCTGCTGCGTAAGAAGAATAACATCACCATCCCATAATCTTTTCTCCATTTGTGTTGGAAAGGGCTTATTCTGTGTACAGAGATGGTGGGAGGACACTGGTGCTGAAACGTGCCCAGCTTTCCCACAGACGTGTTGACAATTCAGTTACAGGAGGCTGGAAGAGGGGGCGGGTGAGTATTTATCATCCTCACAGCATCTGCGTTTGGTGGAAGTATTATTGCTAAATATCAGTTGATGTTCCTGCTAAAAATTGACCTTTCACACTTCCATGCGAAACTTGAAGGCTCTAAGTGTTGTGGCAGTTGGGTTTCAGGCTGGAAGGGGAGGAGGTGGGCAGAGAGAATTCTTCAGATGAGAAAGGGTGGAGAGCAGACCATTGATGCCTTCACAGTACTGACCATCTATCGGGTACCAGTTAGCAACCGCTGCCTGTCATGGGATGAGGGAATGGAGACAGTGCTGTGGGTGGTGGCAATGACATCACATATCCCAGCTTCCTCCTGAACGAGGGATGAGGAAGAGCAAGAACTGGGTTTTTTCAGGAGAAAACTTCAGGAGATAAGTTCCTTTCTGCTTCATTTCAGCATCACAGCACCTTTTGAGCAAGGTCTGCTTTTCAACAGCTGGTTGATACCGTCCCCCTGCTGACTCGTGTGCAGGGCTCAGAATGGGGTTGGCACACTCTTAACTGGGGTCATGCACAGAGGGGCTTTTAAAGGACTTTACAAGAGGCTTGGGGCCATCGTGCCAGGACAGGGCACTTCTTATTTTCAACACTTTTCATCTGTTAACTACGGAATGCTATGCAAAGGGAACTTTTCCTAGGGCCGTTTCATTTTCTGTCATCTCCTTTCCCATGTTTGCACACTGAATAATATAGGAATCTATAAAAATAATAATAATAAAAAAAAAAAGCCCTACTCTATTGCTTTTCCCTAATTGGTTATGCAGTTGTCTCTGGCTGCTGTTAACAGACAAACCCTAAAATGAACTCTTCACAATACTTTCCTGCTTGACGAGGGAAAGGCTCTGAGGGTTATCAGCAGGTTAATTCTCCACGGGCACAGTGGCAGTCTTTGAGTAGAGTTGTCATTTCAAGCTGGGCATAACAAGCTGGTCTTCGTCTTCCTGGCTCTAGGGGTTTTTTAGGTCTCTTACTTGCCAAAATAAAACGAGTATCTGCCTAGACAGCCAAAAGAGCACAAATGTGGCTCTCCTGATGGAAACCTCTGAGCAGGGACAGTTTAATCAAACTGATTTCACCACTGCTGTCATAGGTAATAGAGGCAGGCATAAAGTTGCAGCTCTGTCACTGGATTCTGGGTTCTCTAAGCTCTTCTGCTTCGTTCTGGAGTCACTTAAACCAGGTAGAAACTAGCTCTCATTCTCAGCGACTGGTTTAGTACGATTGCGGCTCACCACAGAGTCATCAAGCCTAAGGAAACAGCAGCACTCAGCAGGGGAATCTCCGTGAGAAGGTAACATTTCTTAGTTTACATTTCTTTATTCCTGGGTCTGCTCTTCTCACCTGGGCACGTTCAGCACATAGGATGGCACTCAGCTCCCTTTCCCACTCACAAGAGACCAGCTGACCTGTGCGGGGGAAAAAGAGTTTCTGAGTTTCACTTCATGTTTGATGTAACACTCCCCTCCTGGAGAAGAGGAGCAAGATTTGAAGCTTCAGTTCTTCAGTGCTCACAGAAAGACAAGTTTTTCAAACAACGTACTTGAATAGGAAGAAAAGGCTGACTCCACTAGTGCAGAGACGTGATAAAGGATGCCCAATGAGCACAGATCTGGACAACAGCAGTTCTGTCTATAGCATAGATCAGCAAACTGCACGTGCACAGTCCCAGGTGACTACAGTGGAGCTCAGGTCCTCAAAACAGCAGAATGTTACATATATGGAAAAATACCATTGCTAATATGAAGGCTGTAAGACTACATCAAAATCTAAATCTAATTAAAATGTTCGATACTAAGAGTATGTGTTGTCTTTTTTTTTTTTTTTTAAACTCTGAAATACATAAAACGTTTTGTCTCTGAGCATCTCTTCACAAAATGCCTGGGATTTACAAGCAAAGGTTTATACATAGTCATTTCTCCTCCTTACCCAAAGTAAATGTCAGGTGAGTTCCAAATACAAACCTGCAGTCCTATGATAGGGAATGGCCTGAAGCTGAAACAAGGTAGGTTTAGACTGGACACTGGGAAAAAATTCTTCACAGAAAGAGTGGTGAGCTCTTGGAATGGGCTGCCCAGGGAGGGAGGTGAGTTGCCATCCCTGGATGTGTTTAAGCATCACTGAGATGTGGTGTTGGGGGACGTGGTCTAGGGGTGAACTTGTAGAGTAGGGTTACTGGTTGGACACAATGATCCCAAGGGTCTTTTCCAACCCACATGATTCTGTGATCCTGCCTTTGTGCATGTCACAGAATATCCAGTAAGTCGAAGTAACAAGGGATACATCTTTAGAATAAAATTTTGTGCACACCCATTTGAAACCTGTATGAAACACACTTTTATTTCTGTTTAGTTTTGAGCAGAGAGGTACATTTTGACCGCGTTCTGTTGGAAGCTTACATGTCACAGAGCTTCTGTGGTTTAGTGCAATAATTTGTCCTGACCTTCTCATGAACACAGTCACTGTAATCAGTGTTACATTTACCACACTTGCAGCTCACGGCCACAGGGTAGGAATAGTAAGGGATGGTGTGCCGAGGACAGCCCGGAATCAGTGCTGTTTGATACAGTATCTCTTTATATGTGCACACATTCTGGGACAGAGCACTTTTGAGTAGCAGCTTCTTGCCGTTGCTGTCCTACAAAGAAAAAAGAAAGGCATTGTTTCACTGCAGAATGAACGTCAGCAGACATCCCTTCACGTTTTCTCCAACATGCAGAAAGCAAACCTATCTACACTTGGAGCAGCTCTGGTATTTTCAGCATGCTTCTGGCTCAGATCTGAATAATTCTGAATCTGCAAGTCACTGGGGCCTCTCTACCCTCGTAGATGTGTTCACCTTGCTTATATGGTTCCAACTGCTCTGCTCAGCTCGGAGTGCTAACAGTGCTTTGTAATCTGTACTGGCTACCACCAAGGTGGAACTTAAAATGCCTTGTTGAACAGCGAGGCTCAAACCCTGTGTTTGGCAAGCCTGCTTGCGAGGTGTTCTCCCCAGCTAGCTGTCGTAACAGCAGTGGGAGTAGAAGTTACCCAAGTCATTCACATTAGAGTGATTAAACATAACCTGTTTAGGCAGATTATATTCCATCCTGACCTCGCACGCTGACTGCAGAGGCTCTGAGAACAGCAGTCAGTTCTCTGCTGTGCCACCGATGTTCTAAACTCCCTAGCTGCAGAGGGCTGGCATTTCTCCACCATACCTTTGCAAAAAGCTAATTGAAAACACGACGATAGCGTGATTTTTCCCGTCTGTGACCAACGCTATCAGAACTGGATCATTTACCAATTTTCCAGGGAGCACAGGCACTTGTTTTGCAGTGGTGGCTTTTATAGAAACAACTGCCTAAACCAGAGTAATGCCTTGTACCCGAGTCATGCAAAATCCAGCGCAGATGGTGGTGTTGATGGCCAGGCAGTAGGCACATTCCCTTTTCTCCACGTGGATTGTATACTCAGAAGGAGCACAAAGTGATGCTGTTTGACCAAAAGTCAAGCCAAAGAGGAGAGACATCACCATGAAGAGACTCATGCTAGATAGGGGAAAAGCAAACAAAGCAACCCTAAGTAAAATTAGATGTACCTTCCAGCCCTTTTCTCAGAATTTGACCAGAACAGTCTTGATAGTCAAAGACTAGAATTTAGCTTAACACTTTTAGCTCCAGTCTAAAAACTTCTTTCCAATCTCAGACCTTTAACTGAAATAGTACTCACCACTAAACAGAAGGGTAAACAGGCCATTAACAACATATAACAGAATCACTTTTTCCTTTCTAACACATATTACATTGAACTTTTCACCGAGTGATAAAACGCTGCCGTATAAAATTAACAGGAGCTAAAGGATTTGAAAATGTGACATGTGAGAGAACACGAGCTCTAGAATTAACCAGAGATGCTAAAATAATCTCACCGGTTTAAAAATAATTTTCCAAAGAAAACATCTTATAAAATGTTCAAAAAAAACCCCCAACCAAAACCCAACCCAACCAGCCACGCATATCAGGCATACCACTAATTTTTCCTTTCCCCTTGGCTTAGAGGCGTGACGAAATGGGAGCACTGCCAAGAATTAAAGAACAGATTCAAACAAATTACAATAAAGAGCATCGCCAAAGAGTTAAAAGTCAATGACTCCCCGCTTTATCTGCCTGTTGTGCTGACCTCATTTCTCAGACCTGCGGGGGGATCCCAAGAACAAAGCTCGGATTAGCTCCAAGACAATTCCAGGGTTTACTCTGCAGCCTCTAAACTCTGACCTTGAAACGACAGCGTCTACAAGCATGGACATCACCCTCTAGTCTCGTCCAGCTGTCAGCTTCCCCTTGCAAAAGCCGTTCATTACACAGTCTGGTTCACCCTGTAGCTGCAACAACGCAAGTCTGGAAAGACCAACCTCTTGTCAGCTGAATTCTTCCCTATTACAGGAACCTGATTCTGCCTTGAGCTGGGAGAGGCAGTGACCCAGCACAAGCTCCGTGTGTGCTTTATACTCTCCAGGCTAATTCCAGGCTGATCTTATTGTTTATATAATTGCATCTGAATTGCTGCTTTCTTATCGCCAAGTCATCTATTGAAAATTCATACTGAACCAGAAAGCAAATATGATAGGAACAAATGTGTCCATAATATCCTAACCTGGAAACTGGAGCTGGAAATCTAATTATTTTAACAGTCATTCTCTCCTCAGGCTTTTAAACTAACCACTGCTTTTAAAAAAGTTATTATTGATGAATTTAATCACTACACAGAACAGCAACATCAAGACAGGAAGGCTAGCATGGAAATGGAGTCATCGACTAATTCTACACCTATGTTTTGTTCAAGTTTAATGAAGTCTGGTCCACTCTGCTCGTTACCAGGCAGGCACAACGGAGAGATGAAGTGCTAGACAAAGAGTAACATATGTCAAATCAAAGCAAGGGCTCTGCAGCAGTGTGATTAGGTACAGCCTGACTTAACTACTCAAAACACACTGAGAAATTATCTGGCCTTGAACCTACACAGTAAATATTGAAGTAACAAGCAACTCTCTCTGAAATACCAAATGACAGGGAAAAAACTTGAAGAAACCACTCCTTTTAGCACCACGAGAAGCAAAATATTGCACCAACATCAGTGAAACCAAGATGTGCACAGACAGGGGGAAAGCCAGTCACATTTAGGGCTTTGTAGAACACTCGGGAGGAAGAAAAGTAAGAAAGGGTCAACAAAGCCACTGTCCTCTACTGCAACATCGACATCCAGCCAGCCCTCTCACTACGCCTGTGCTAACAGTGTTTCAGTTGATAACCCAACTGCCACTTGGACTTTGATTTAATGTCTATCTTATGCAGGTCAACAGCATTCCTGATTTACATAGCCATAAGAAATGTGATAAAGATGAGTTTAAGCTGGTGAACATGGTCACCTCGGGCTGTTGGAGAAGTGATCCAGCCAGTCCCAATGGGTGTTCAGCTAATTCCTGGATAACACTGTCTCTTCTCTGTGGTTTTAGACTGCTGCACACGGCTGTCCAGTGTCCTGGACTAATCCTCCAAGGATTGTTTTGGAAAACACAGTTAAGAGTTCTTGTCCTATTAAGACTGGCCAAGTGCTTTCTGTTTGCAGGCAGTCTTTAATTCTGTGTTCTTTTCTACCATGTAACTTCTTAAGAATTAAATAGAACTCTTTCTGGCTTAAGGAATTAAATAGAACTCTTTCTGGCTTAAGGACATGAGCAGAGCATTACTTGTACTTTCAGTAATATCTGTCCATCTACACTTAGTAACAGAAGCATAACACTTATTTTACTACTCCTCAAATGCATCCTTTAACTGTATTTTTCAGACATATTTTAAATGCAGTCAAACATACAGGCTATGTGAGTATACACATACATACCTACAAGCAGACAATGTGTGTATATACACACACTATATGTGCATATGTACACTACATACATAAGCATGTGTTTGGTTGTTTAATCACAGAAAGCAAGGTTTGTTCTTGGAAAATCTTGGGAGTATTTCAAGAGAGACAATGATCCTGAAAGGAAAAGGGAACAATTTATAAAACGAAATCCTGGAGAGGTTCAAAGTGATAATTTCTCTCATCTGAAAAAAACAGGTGTAACTGGAGTGTGGGTGGAAGGGGTGTGACATTTCAATTAGGGTAAAAAAGGATTAAGATTTTGCTTTAACGAGATTTAAGGAAATGTCTGCAAACATCAACAGGAAAGAAAAAAATTGTAACAATTCTTGAAACTCTATCATAATGAAGATATAAAAGAAAGCAACAATAACAACTGTCGCAATGGAAAGAAAGGAAAACAACAATCACTGTTAGAAGTGAGAACATGTAGGAAACTCTCACAGGAAGCTGGAAAATAGGAAATAAACTTCTGTCAGAATGTCAGTAATGTCAAGGGACATTGCCAGGTGAAGAGAAGATGTTGATGCACAGTAATTAAGTGCAAAGCCTTCAGTAAGTACACGTGCATTTGAAAATGTAGCATCTGAACAACCAACATACACATTTACAACAACAATTAAGGAATAAATACTTTAAAATCAACATGATTAGATAGCTAATGCTAATTTCCACAAGTCTCGGAGTACTGCGGCCACTTCAAAACGTGAAGGAAAGTGCAAATATTATGCCAGTATTTACAGAGAGAACGCTGAGCCAGGTAACTCTCCAACGTCCATCCTTGGTAGATCAGGTAAAGTAACAGAAAGTTGATACAGGACTTGAGCAATGAAGAATTAACGGATGAGAACACAATTAATGCCCATCAAGATGGTGTTACATAAATTAGGTCATGCCACACAAATCTGCTTTCAATCTTTGGGGCGATTACAAATTACAAAGTTGTTAAGGCAACTACACAGATGCAATGTCCTCAGTCCCATCTGTCCATAGCCCTGCTGCCATGAAGACAGAGCTGGCAGGCACAGTGTGCAGTGCGGTGTACGCTGAACGTCGGGGATTATTGATCACTGGAGCAGGCAGTGTAACTTCAGCAGTGTGTTTACTCACTGCAACTATTTTACCCAGGCTCTGAATGCACCGCAGCGCATTACAGAAACATCCGAGCAAGTGTTAAGAATGAAAATTCATTTATCTGGAAGCACAACGAATTAGTCTGAGTAGACCTTGAGACTAATGTGACTACTGCTTCTCATACTCAGATTAGCTCCACACTGGTGTGGACACTGAACATTTTCTTTGCTGGCATCACACTAGCCTACCCATCTGTCAGAGATGCACTAAACATCACCAGAGCAACACACACATTCAGTAATTTACACAAACTATTAAGCTGGTAAAACCTCCTTTTCCTTGACTGTCCATATGACCATAGAGCTCACTCACTGCTGAGCTCTCTGAACACCCAGTAGGAGTGAAATCCCACTACCTATGGGGAGCACTGAGACAAGACTGTGGCAGGACATCAAAGTCCAGCGTGGTGATCTGCAAGTGCCCAAGGTTTCTTTCAGTTTCCTAACATCCTATCCACAGTTAAAAGCCTGATGCTTACAGATCCTTTTCTTTGGCTGCTCCCCTGCTGACCTGCAGACTACTGAGGGATAGAAATTTCTGATGTGCTTTTACAGCCATCAGCTTTATAGCCCTGTTTTGGAACAGCCAGTTAGACTGTTAATTATTTATCTTTAACCTTTCCCTTAGCTAAACCAATCCGTTCACTGACATCAGTACTCTACACTTTAATTAAGCAAAAGACAGTATGCTGACGCTGTACAAGTGTTTTAAATGATCTCAGTAAAGAGAATCTAGTAATCATAGAATTCTTGGGTTCAATTCTCCATAACAGGCCAGAGATATTCAGTGCATAACAGTTTATAAATGTAAATTAATAGGATTCTGTTGCTGATCAGTGCTTAAGAAAAGCTTAGGAACAGTAAGAAGCTGTCACATGTTATTGCTACTCACTGTTCCCCTGTTAGTAGTATGGCACAGTGAAAACTGTGATCTTACAAGCATGTTAACTTGTAGAGCAGAGTTAAGTCTTGTTTCCACTGCATATAGCACTGTAGATATTAAAATAAAAATGTGCCCATGCTTGCAAACACCACAGGATTAGAAACTAGGCTGACGAAAATCAGACAAAGCCAATCAGACCTCTGAAAGAGAAGTATTCTCGTGGAAGAATTATTTCCAACCCCGTCCCATCACAGCCTTCCACTGATAAAAGGAAGCAAGATCCTAACATGCTGCCACAGGAACAAGTGGTTCTGACAGGTTTTGCATTTAAACAGACCGTGGCTGCTGAATTTTCAAAGCTAATTTCTCTATTGCAAGTCACTCTGTAACAGCTTGAAACACAGTTCATCTCTAATTTATAGATTCACAGATGACTGCTCATCTCTTTCCTAGGATTAGCTGCAGCATTTCCTATCAAGCACAGATTAAACCAGCAGTTCTCTCTGTTGCATAGCATAGGCCAACAATCTCCATGTATGGTCTGAAAATGCATCATAATCCTATTTGCTGTTCAGCTTAGGCTGCTTTCTATCTGGTTTCATTTCTTTGGAAAGTGCTAGGTATTTCTGTTATTCTAAGATACACAAGATACTCCTAGTTGATTATATTTCCTGTAAGCTTTCTATAGTGGTGCTGATAGTATTTCTGTCATTTTGCAGATGATTTATACAATACACATGACACACAACACCAGGAGGGCTATACGATTCACTACTTTGCCATGACAACCGATTACTTACCCTCTGAATCTAGATGTGGGCAGTACAGACTTGAATTCTTATCTGTTCAAGTGGTAAAGATTATTCTCCACCCTCAAGACACTTTAATTACAAGACTCAGCACAACATGTAGAAGCTCTTAAAATAATTAACTGGCATTTCTAATTTTTACTGCTTAAGTTTCTTGTCCTTTCTTCTCTTACAATGTCAGATACTGTACCTATAGCACTGTACTAGAAATCATGTTTGGTAGATACCAAGACAAACATTTATTTTTCCTGTAAGGTCTCAATGAACAACCATTTAAATCCTCTTTTCTTGTAGTACGACATCCAAACGTCACACATTCTGCGATGAGCAAAGCTATGAATGTGGGCAGGCTAGGCTTGGTGTGGATTTTCAATCTTCAGGACTGCAACATTAGTTCATAGATCTGTATGTGAGAAGGCTAGATGGTCATGGTTTTTATACTCAAACAAGAGAAATGTTTATTATTGATTGCTCAATAATGAGCTTCAAGTCAAGTCTGCTTATCTGATGAAGATGTCAAAAACAGGAAGTCAACATTAGAAATATTTCTTGAAATGAAATAACAAACACTAGCAAGCATTTAGATCTTGTGAAAAAAAAAACATCATCCCCTATTAAAATAAATTGCAAACTGCACCTACTTGTTGTGCTTCTGAAGACTGCATTTTCTTTTTTTCTGCAAAGTAGCTAAGAGAGATTAGTAACATCTTAAACTAAAATGAAGAGTAACTGACTTTGCACAACGTGATCTGTATCCTGTCAAAAAATAAACAATTCAAGTGTCTGGGAGAGGTTTAAATAGAATATTTTACACTACTTGTGGTAGAATAATCTTCCTTGGAAAGAAGAGACGTCTGGGATTTGTGTGTTTCAAGCAGCTTCTCTGTTCTGCACTTAGTCTCATTTATGCTATTTAAACAGATAAATTGTAAAAACTCAGTACTCTGCAGCACATGGAATATCTTTCCAACAAAAAAAGTCATTTCAACTTCTCAGAAAATTTGCTTGCATAACAGATTCCATTTCCAAATATGGAGAAAAAAACCCAGTATATTTTTTCAGAACTTTGGAGAGTATTTGCCAATCACATACAAGAAAAAAACTGTTAGTAATATCACTGCTCAACAGATAAGACACAAGGAACATAATCTACCAGCCTATACATAAATTTGCTACAGAAAAAGAATGAAATATGTATGTTTTCCTGCCCACTTCAGATGAATCCAGGATTTTGATTTTTTTCATAATATTGTAAGATAAACCTGTAGTTCTCTTGTTATATTCAGGCTCTGAAGAAGGTTTTCATTGTTGTGAAACCAAGAATAATCAAGAATTAATGCAGATATACAGGTTGTTCTAAACTACTCTTAGACTTCTGTGGCAGAAGCTGTTGGTCCTTAGGAAGGCTACCTGGTGATCTGTGTTCTAATACATAAAGCAACAAGATCTGGTCCCACACTTTGTTTCAGGAAAACAATTTAATGACATCTTAACATTGTTTTTACAATCTTAAAACACGTGTGTGTACTTTATTCCTTACGAAGCCAAAATCTTTTTCCACCAAAGTAATTCTACTGAAAATTAAAATTCAGAATTTCAAAACTGTTTTAACGTAGTGAAATAGTGGCTACTGAAAACAAAACAGTCTAAAAAGACAGTTTAACAATATTTGAAATGAACAAAAAAAAGCAAGACAACTTCAGGTAAAAGCGCATGCATTTTAACAGTATTTCTTTCACTAAGTAAGATCCTCTTGGGAATCAGGTCTTAAGAAAAAGAGTAAAATTTAAAAGAACAAAATCTCATTTCTGTAAAACCAGTATTTCTAATGCCAGACTTTTTTTTTTTTCCTTCCCCCTTTTCAAACAGCTGTCTATGTAGCTAATACTTATTTTAAAATTTTTAAATGTGCTAATTTGTCTCCTGCCTTTCTCTAGCACAGGGGATGAAATGTAGGAAATGCTCTGCAAGTGGGTGTGGTTCTGTATCTATAAAGTTTGTGTCCAAATGAAATGAATGCAGCACTAAACGCAGCGAGTATGACAAAAATGCAACAATGCACTAACTGTAAAAGAATAACACTACTGTGCTACTAATCAAATAATGCCAGGGCATTAGTAATTTTTCCATTTTAAGTAAAGAACTTTTCAGCTTCTTTCATTTTTCTTTTCCTGTCCATTTTGGACACCGCAGTCCATCCAGCCTCACGCATTTTCCTCATGGTTGGGAGTCTCAGTCCAGAGCCTGGAGCTTTTACGTTCGGTGTAGTTGGCTTCTAAGAAGAAAAATAAAGCCATCCATCACCTTCTATAACCAAGCTGATTGATTGTTTTGATATGAAGAGAAGCTAAGGTACCTTTTTTGGTGTCATGGCATGCAATTGGGAAGCTTGAGGATAATCTTTGTACAATTTTTTAAACACTTCTTCCTCTGAAACTATGCTCTGAAATTAAAAATTTAGAAGTTAATAAATCACATTATATTAAAAAACTGTACTCACCCCCCCCCCCCCCCCCCCCCCCC
>WTSP01005242.1:0-41258 GCA_025331215.1 Actenoides lindsayi | reverse complement strand
ATGCCGCCCGCCGCTGAGGCGGCTTTTTTTCTCCGAACGACAGCAAAATAATATTAAAAACCCCCCCCCCCCCCCCCCCCCCCCCCCCCCCGGAATATTAGCATATGAAAAAAAATAAGAAAGATGTTACTATGAAGCCTCAACAGTTGAACAGAAACGATGTAAAAAAATCATCATAAAAGCTAATATTTTTGCATAGCAGTACTCTGTCATGCAGTTACCAATTACCTACATACAAATACAATTCCAGAAAGAACTAATAAAATAAAAATGTACATATTGTCTTGGATAGAGATCCCCCCATGCTTTATGTAAATACATCAGTGTGCATACAGAACTGTTAGGTACACTATTTTTACCAGGAGGTCACTGCGTTCAGAGCTATCTGACTGAGCATCCAACTGCAGAAGCACTTTTTGCTTCTTCCTCATGCACTGCTCTGGATGCAGATTTGTGCTTCCACTTTGCAATTTATCTACTGGAGGAGTCTTTATAATATATGTCTGGGAAAGAACAAGATGGCACTTAAAATTATATTTTGCAGTGGTAATTATAGAATCTAAAACCAAACTCATAATGCAATTTACAGACAAATATCTAGCAAGACACTGGAGAGGTACTGTGGAATAATTGTCCTTCCATCCAAAAATGTGAAGACCCCAACACAGAAAAATATAAATTTCCTTTTTTTTGTTGCCAAACAAGGAGAGTGAACAGGAAGCTGCAGAAGACCTGAGTTTCATGGCACACTGTGATTTCTTCATGCTTCTTTGCTTCTGCAAATTCAGGTTATTCTGAACTGCAGTCTCTACATCCAGACTATAACCAACATTCAAGAAAATGCAAACAAAACTGCAGGAAAAAAAGCTTTCAGAAAGACACTGATAGTGATATCAAGAACAAGATAGTTTTTACTTAAATAGTTCTTTCGCTGGAAGTTAAACTCAGAAACACTGCAATGGAACAATGCAATCCTTTTTCAAAAGGATAAGATAAAAACAGTTGTTTCAATTGCTGAGATATTATATCCCATGTGAGCTTTTGACAGAGTAGAAGCATAAGGTTTTAGTTATGACAAAGCACTCAGGAATACTTTGATAACTTCTACAACTACACAAACTAATTTCTGTTCCAGAGAAAAATGTGCCTTTACAAAGAACAGTTTGCTTTTAAGATGAAGTAAAAGAACTCCAGAGACATTATTAAACTCACAGTCCCTCTAGGACAGGAACTGTTACTGATAGCAGGCAAATTAAGTAACTGAACAAGAAAAATGACACACAGTGAGAGCCCTTATATAAACTGCTTTCTCACATTGCTGCAAAATACCTTTTTTTTTTTGTGGCTATCTACCTTTTAAATCCCTGCTTATCAAAACAAAAATAAATAAATAAGCATCTACAGAGAAGAGTGATTCACTATGACGAGTTACAAACCTTTAACAATGAACTACCCAAGGGACTTCTGGCAGATACTGAAGGAGGTATTTTTGTCTTTTCCATCATGCTGACTTTTATAGGAATATCATTTGGAGACTTTTTATTTTTTACATTAAAAGATTCACAGTCCAGATCTAAATGAGGTTTAGGAGTCTCAGGAAAATAAGTTTGTATTTTCTAAAATTAAAAAAAAGGTTTAAATTAAAAGCATTTCAGTGACTTTTGTTGGGTGTACATAATCCTGGAACTTCAGCTAGATTGCAGATGTATAAACATTCATTACCAAATACTAAAATTAATTAGTGATAAGGTTAAAGATACCTTGTGCTTCTTTTCTTTTTCAGGAACCACATTTGGGGGAGGTTCTTTTGCAAGCTTCTCCTAAAAAGAGTTATGTGATAGGAAGTAAATATTTTAATTCAGTTGTTGAAAATCTTCATGTGAATACAGAACACAGTCCACAGTCAGACTGTTAAAAAGTTCACACAAATATGTGTCCCAGATTTAGTCAAACTGCACCATTCAAAAGACATTACTTTTCTATATAGTTTCATTTCTTATACAACTACTCCCATCTCTGGGAAGGAACCCACATACCATACCTTTTTACTGAGAAAACAGGATACAATTTTATCACAGTTGTATTTAAAGAAGAAGGAATTCTATTTTCTAGTTATTGTTTCATGCAAGAAACTGGAAGCATTTTTGTTTAGTGAAGTGAATGTTCCTTTGCTGTCTTTTTGCCAGCTGAAGAATACTATATAGCAATCACAAAAATCACAGAATGGGGCCATGGAGATCATCTAGTCTAACAGCCCTGTTCACAGCAGAGTGAACTACAACAGGTTGATCAGGACTGTATCCAACAGGGTTCTGAATGTCTCCAAGCATGGAGACTCCACAAACTCCTTGGATAACTTGTTCATGTGTTTTATTGCCCTTGCAGTAGTAAGAGTTGGGGTTTTTTTTCTTGTGTTTAAATGGTATTTCCTGTACTTTGTTTGCTCCCATTGCCTCTTGTCCTACTGGATACCACTGAGAAAATCTCATTGTTGTCTTTATTGCCATAAAGTATTTATACACACTGATAACATGCCCCTGAGCTTTCTCTTCTTGAAGCTAAACTATCCCAGCTCTCTGTCTCTTTTCTTTCCAGTGCTCCAAAAATCCCTTAATGATCTTCACGGCCTTTTGCTGCATTTGCTCCAGTATGCCCTTGCCTGTCTTGTACTGGGCAGCCCAGAACTGGAAATAACACTCTAAATGTGGTCACACCAGTGCTGAGCACAGGAAAAAGATCAGCTCTCCTTCACCTGCTGGCAACACTCTTCCTAAACACAGCCTGAGATGCTGAGCACATTCCCGGCTCACATTCAACCTGCATTGCTTTTCCTGTATGTCCAGGTTGTTTAAAGATTCCCTAACTGCATCCTCCTCCACCAAGG
Source organism: Actenoides lindsayi (assembly GCA_025331215.1). Lineage (NCBI taxonomy): Eukaryota > Metazoa > Chordata > Aves > Coraciiformes > Alcedinidae > Actenoides > Actenoides lindsayi. The sequence goes on along the minus strand of WTSP01005242.1, from coordinate 38,374 downwards.
ATACGTCTTCATTTCTCCAGACTTCCCAGGTCCCATCGAGTACCACAGCCTTTTCCTTGTCCTTTTAGATCAGAACTCCTGCCATATTTGCAGCAGGTCCCGTAGAAGCCTTTCTTGTTGCCCTTCAATTCTCTTATCAGTTTTACCTCCAAGTAAAAGCCTTTGGCTTTCCCAACATCATCTCTGCAAGCTTGGAAAGTTCTTCACAGGGTTTCAATTTCTGCCTACTTCCCTCATACTCCCCAATTAAGGAGTAATGCAAAACATTCACTACAACCAGAAATGAGATGTAGTTACTTCAGAGAGCATCAAGCTCTTGAAATAAGCAAGTGAGAGCAAGACCTAGAATGAAAAGTGCCTTTCACAGCTGTCATTATTACAGTGCATGAGACCAGACCAAGCATATCACCCACACTGCTACATTTAATAAAAAAACCCAAACCTTCTCTTCAATTTCTCCTTTAAGTTGTTCCTTAAGAGATGACAGTTCGCTTTTCAAACATGACAGCTCACTTTCCTAAAAATCAATTAGATAAAGGATAGGATTAACTGTGTTTAACCTGGAAAAAAGCACACAGTCCAAAATGAGACAGTAATTGATAAGGATATTTATTATAAACAAAATTCTGTTTGTTCAATAGAGCTAACTTATCCATAAAGTAAGCACACTGAGGGCGATCTACAATTCATTTTCAGAATGATTCAGTTACAAGAATAACAGATGATCAAAGAAGCAATTATCAAATTAAACAAACAAACCTCAAAAATCATGTAGACTTGAGTCAGGCATCCTTCTATTAAAAAAATATTAAAATAAACATCTAACTGAATGAGAGCTCTGTAAAGGTAACTGCCAGACAAATACTGTGTTTTAAGTAGATGCTGTAGAATTACACTTTTGTGAAAGTCTTGAGGGGATCTTGGCTCTTGGAGCATTTCTCAAAACTAAGCTTCCCAGAAAGAAGAGAGGGCGGGGGAAGAATGCAACTCTAGACTTAAAGTTCTAGTTTAGTTTGTTTTAAAAAGGGCTTAAGTACTACTAAGGAACAGGTACTTGACCAGAACTGCTCAAGGAAGAACTAAAACCACTCATGAGAACAGAAGAGTAGGGGGTAGAATCCAACTATTGAATACAAAAGTTTCTTATTCACAGTAAGGTTAGAAGATGATGCTCTCTTGGGAAAAGTGGACAGAAAAGCACTGCTACTCCAATTTATTTCTTTAGAAACCTGTGGGGGTTTTTAATGCACATAAAAGCTGTAAGAAAATAACAGTAAACAGAATTTAGTGGGTTGATGTTTACTGTTCAGTCCTACTAAAGCAGGTACTTAACCCTCCCCAAGTGTTCAACAGGAAGAAGTCAAATATGGCATTTATTACATTAGACTTTAAGGACATCATTCCCTCCATTTAATTATTTAGTACTGAAGAGTACACCTTACCAATGATCTTTTTGATGATAACTGCTCTTGCTCTTTTATTTTATAAAGTTTTAACTCTGTATCTTTTTCTTCAACCATTCTGTCATATTCATGCTGTGTTAAAAAAAACCAAAACAACAAAAAAAAAACCAAACTCAAAACATTTGACTAAATCTTACAGTTATAGAACTGCCTAGTCTTAAAATATTACTCTTTTTTTTTTTAAAAGAAAAGGCTCTGCTGAATATTCAGAAAACACTATGAACAAACACATGCTTCAGAAGCTGTAAATGTGAAAACAGACAAGCAGTGTTATTTTGTGGGCTGACAGAGAATGCTCTATCTCTATGCAGCACTATGTGTTTCAGCACATAAAAGTTAGCCATACTATTTTTAATTAATGGTTAAACATACTGCAAAACAAAGTAATAAGGAATGTAAATTAAAATATGTTAAACTGCTGAAGGTCACTAAGCAATCTCCTCATAAAAAGAGGCCTAAAATGATACTGAAGAATATTGCTTTAGGATGGTTCTATATAAAAATAAAAAATCCTAGAAACTTAGATAAATGGAAATTATCTGCCAGTAGGCATGTTTACAAAATCTTGAGATTAATCTATTTTTAGATGATGCAATGTCAAACATGTACTCAACTTCATTTTCTTAGACTTGGGTCTTTATTATGAAGTACCATTTTCTAATTTGTAAGATCCTGGATGTGAAAGTTTTTTTCTCAATGTAGTATCACACATTACAAATCACAGAAATCAGTGAAGTCTTCTACCTTGTGTTTTTCCATAAGTGCCACCATTTCAGTTATCTTGTGCTGACACCGGATATCAGTTTCCCTCTGTGTTACTGTTGCTTCATCAGCAAGCAACCTCATCTTTTCTACCTGTCAGTAACAAGTTTAATTCATAAACAATTAACAAAAATGTATTTTGTCAAATCTTACATTTCCTCTTATTCCTGTGGGTACAACTTATATATAGGCTCAGTTAGTGTACTCTTCATTTACTTTTAAGATGCTTTTGAAATCCTACATCTTTTATAGATATTGTTAAAACAGGCAAATAAAACCTAGATTAAAAGTACATCCTTTCTTCCATGGCAGACAACCACAAGGCCATTTCGAGTACTCGGCTCCAACATTTTTTGGTATTACCATCAAGAAAGTGTGGGCAGGAAAATACTCATATAAAAAAAAATAATCATCAATTTTGTTTATGCTGTATTTATACCAAGAATTTAATTTCTGTGAATAATACCTTGACAAAAAGTTTTTTTAAACTGGGTTCTTATTTTTAAGGACTCATTCAGATACCTCAGCTTAAGGATCTAATGTACTAAAAGCTTTGCTCACAAGCATACACAAGAAGTTCCATTTATGTTGGTAAGACTGCTACATAAGAGCAAGGACTCTGGCCAGTGCAGCTACATAAAAACCACCATACATTAAAACAATAATTAAAAGTGAAAGTAAAAATTAACAACTCTTACCTCTTCACGAAGTTTACTTTCATTTACTTTTTTTGTTTCAATTTCTCGTTGATAGATATCAACTGTTTCCTTATGGTGCTTGTTCATATTTTCCATCTCTAACTGTAATTTATTCACCTTTTGAGAATGGAGAATTATTGCTGTTATTTGTTTGGAAATAATTATGCCAATGATTTTTTTGTACATCCTATTTTTGAGCAGAAGTACTCTGCCATGTTTCAGGTATACGACTGAACTATTTCTTATTTAATGTTCATCTTTTTTCATGCAGAGTTGAACTTTGGCCTGGAGTGAGTTAGGTAATACTCACAGAAACAATGGCAACACCACAATGGGAGAGACAGCCCACACCAGTGTCGTGCACACTGGTTAACAAAACAGTCCTAAAGATATAAGCTAATCAAAGAATCACGACACTAAAGAATCTGACACTATTCTGCCTTTTGTACAAACGACTCTTTAGTGTTGCTGGCATGGAATGCAAAGTAGGAAAATGAAGCATAACTGATAAGGACAAAGACTTAGTAGTAGGACTGTATGATGGTTACAATTAAATCTTTTTCTTTGGTTTTTTTTCCAGTTAAGAAGTGGAAAAAACAGTCTATCTAGAAATAATTTATTTTCAGAATTTTATTGGATTCTAAAGAAGATTCATTCCTTTTAGCTGCTAGTGTTAATGAGACTTTGGTATGAAACAAATAGGAAGAGTTTATTCCAAAGCAGTCACCCAAAATGTTGTGAATTCTTAAAAAAAGGGATACAGATGGAGATTTTGTTCTCTCCTCTGTAAATCTATTTAAAATTTTAACTGGGTTTTGGTATGTTTTCCTCCCATACGTGCATTTTCATTATAAATTTTCCTTTTAAGTTTCTCTGAGGAACACCCTCAAAGCAGACTACATCCTCCTAGAAGCATGGTACCCCAACCTGGACACGATATTCTAGCTGGAGACATATCACTACAGAATACTGAACTGCCTTTTCCTTTAATTGCTTTTCTATTTCAATGGGGTGGTATTACTGAATAATGTTCAGTACACTATCAACCAAAAAAAAGGGACTGATTGGGAAATAATTCCTTGAGATGAGATGGCCATCCCTTACAAATGTCTGATAGCCCAGTCCATGTCCAGTGATAAAAAATGGAAGCTCATCCCTGTAAAAATCTGTATCTGATCCATAAAACAATTAAGAACACGCTGAACATACACTATCCCTAGTTACACCGGGACTTAAAACATTCAGTCTTTGTGCCTTACCCTCACCTTGTACATCAAGGTATTTAAACCTACCTTCCCTTCATAAATGCTTGTTTTCTTGCTTTCTGCATTAAGTTTCTTTTTCAGAACTTTATTCTGTTAAAATAAAACAAACTCTATACTTTAATAGGTTTACAGAATTATGTAATGATTTAACTGCATCAGGTAGGTCAGAATCTTCAAAATTCCAGCTTTCAGCAAGTAAATAACTCTTTTTGTTGTGTCATTCAGGTTCAAGATCAATTCTCCAAACAAAAGATCAATAATAGTTACTTGATCTTATGAAAGAATCCTCACGGGCAGCAACAAAGAGTAGCAAAAGAGGGTGTAGAATGTGAAGAAAAACTAAGATGCTGCTGACAGAAAATGCGTAGATGTCATGACAAAAAAAATACAAGTTACATACTTTCACAGTAATTACTAAAAATTTCTCCTAAGGCAAAATTCTTTTCCACTATTGGTAACTGAGATAGGTCACTGTTTCAAGTGTATCAATGATACCATGTACTAAATGAAAATATATTAGAGGTATTATTTCTGTAATAGTGTTTTGCAAAATTAAGGATAATTTTACAAATCAAGGAAAAGGTCAAGTCTTAACTTGCTCAGTTAAGATAAGGAAGGAAATGTTATAAATTACACAGGTATATCTAAAGATATCACACCAGACAAAAAAAATGTTGAAAAGTAACAGTTACCACAAAATATCATGTGTTTGTGAATTAAAAACTGTACGTACCTCCTGTTGCAACTCTTCAGTGTATCTGGCTTTGTTTTCCATCTGTTTCTTTAAATTATTCAACTAAGAGATATTTCAAACATTAATTAGTAAAATCCTAAAAAATTAATCACTGTCAACATTCTTAAACATGCATCTGCACAACTCTGGGGACTGAAACACATGGTAACCTGTTACAATGATTGGAGTTTTAATCACAAAGCGTTGCAAGAATTTTGCTTGCCCAGTATGACCAACATTAACAGCAGTGAACCAGTTCCTTAGTGGTTGTAGAGTTTAGAGAGAAGAAAAAGAAGAGTAACTTTGCAATTAAAAAAAAAGAGACTTGCATGACGTTCTCTCCAGCCCATGAAAAAGTGAATTTTCGTACCTTATTTTCTAGAATCTTCAACTGCTTTTCCTTTCTTGAAATTTCATTTTCAATACTCTTAGCCTGGAATTATAATTGTAAGCCCTTGTCTTTTATAATAGAAGTTTAAAATCTACAATGATGTTAAAAAAAGAGGTGTGCTTTGACACCACAGTAAGAAAGTAAAACTATTTTTAAATATTTAAACTAAAACTCAGAAAATTAAATTAATATTGAAAGCTAACCCATACCTCTTCTATAACTCAGTGGGTATAACAGAAATTAAAGAAGTGTTATCTGCCTGAACTCTAACAAATCTGGACTTTTAAGCCTCCATGTAAAGAGTAAACATCCCAGTGAACATCCCAGCCCTTGTCTTTTAAAGTAAAAGCACTGAAAGAAAAAAGCCTTTGTACGAGATCTCATCCCTAGGTAGAGTTTTGCAATACATCAAGTTTTACATTTAGATTTTGTCCTACAGGTTATATTACATATTTCCATAATAAAGCACAAGTATAGCATACATTTTCTTCTTTTTCATCCAGTTTACTTTTAATCTCTTCACCTTTCTTTGCCATATTCTCCTTCAAAGACTCCAGTTCGTTTCTAAATGCAAAATTAACATGCATTAGTAAACATTTACTTTAACTTCTTTTCAGTACTGCCAAAGAAATTAATACTTTTTTTTTTTTAAGAGTTGCTAATATTGAGCAGCTTATGAAGTTCTCATCAATGAAAATGTTCTTAAAATGATGCAAAGTGACTGGTTAGTTAATGTCTGATCTGTATGTACTTTCTTTGAGTATGGAAAGATGTTCCCCTTACCTGAGTCAAATATATTCCAATCTATTACACCTAAAACAATGCAGAATAGGATAGCTCTCCATATGTATTATGAAGCTATGGCAAAAATTGTTCCTGCAGCAATAGGTACTGCTAATCTGTAGAAACTTCTACATGGCCAACATCAATACTAAATAGTTTCTGGTTAGCTATATAACCTAAACAAAGCATTAACCTAACAATCACAGAAAGCAGCATACAAACAACAACATTTAGACTGTGAAAGAACTGAGCATAATTCCTTCAATAATATTGTACATTAATATTTGGTTTTACTTGCCTTAAGTGGACATTTGCTTCTTCCAGGTTTTCAATTAACTGTTTTGTACTTTCTTCTTTTTTTCTACTCTCCTGAATGAAGACCCGTGTAAGTAAAATTAATATAATTCAAAGTGACATCTTAAAAGATTTAAAGACATCTTAAGCAGTATCTTGCCTTGCCTTATTCACAAGGGTAACTGCACTTCCTTTGTATTTTAAATGCAAAAACCCAGTTCAGATACTCTACAGAACCATGTCATGTTGCAGTTTACCATATGATCTGTATTTTAAATTGAATGTTGTCCTTTAAAAACAGATGGAAGTTTACAACTTGCCTCATGACTTTCTTGCAGTTTCTTGAGTTCTGTAGCCATACCACTTTTTTCTTGTGCTATTTGTTCATTTTCTAATAAAAGCTTGTTGATATGAACCGTTAGGTTTTCATTCTTTAGCCTAATTTAAAAGAAATGGTCAAGAGAAGGAAGAATATGAATTTTGAAATTTCCTTTGCACTTATTTCCTTTGCACCTGTTAGAAAATGTTATTTCACACTGAAAAAAGGCCAGGCCTGTATCTATAAATCTAAGCTTTTAGCATCCAAGTTACACTGATGCAAAAAGGCAACAGAAGAAAAAAAGAGAATGAGTCAACTTTTTTATAAATATAATGATTGTTGAAGACAATGTAGTTCAACATCCAGCCCAAAGCAAAGTTAACAACGAATTCAGAAACTTTCTCTTCATGTTAACTCAACTAAGTCACAGAGTTATGGAACAATCACATACAAATACAGAAAACATATAATTAAATAATGGATGTCGTATCGTGTGCACAGGTTCAAAACTGACATTAGAAAACAATTCATTATATATTACTTTCTATGTAACATCAAAAAACCCTAATACTGTATTTTCAAACATGATCATACGCCTCTCTTTCAAGATCTGTTTTCAGTGCCACAAGCTGTTTGAAGTAATTTTGTTCCTTTTCAGCTGTACTAGCCAGTTGTACTCTCAAATCACGGATTTCTTTCTGAAGAAGAAAAACAAAGTGTTCTGAATATACATATATAAATTACAAGTCACAAAAGCTCTCAGAAATGAACAACAGAAAGTTTTAAGATGAAACAAAATTCCATACATGCCACAAATTAGCCAGACTGTATCTCTACGTCTCTCTGGTGTGATGTGGAAATAGTGTGAGATATTGAACTCTGAAACAAGTGCTAAATGTGTCCCCCACTGTAAGTCTAACTAACCGGTCTGCAAAATTATTGACAGAATTAGCCATGTGAGGAATTAGCTTTACTGTTGAAAATTAGTTGATGCCTCAGCCTTAAATGTGATGTGTGTGGTGCTCACAAGGTTTGAGCTAATGTTCATTACATTAAAAAAATGTATTTTTCATAAAGTTTCAGAATGAGGAAAGAGTGAGTACTAGGCATAAATAAAAATGGAAAATCTTTATTTCCAGAGGAAGTGGCATTTGAATAAGTGTGAATGAAGGAGGAAATGACCATAAATCTTGTCACGAAAAACCAGAACGAAGCAGAATAAAGACAGTAAAACAGTGGAAAGGATCAAGCCCTTCAAAGAAAACACTGAAATAATCTAAAAAACAGTTAAAGTTTCCTAGCAACAGATAGACAGATTAAACAGTGCTATATAAGGCAATTAAGATAGTTAAAAAGCAAGAGATACTTCATATGAAAAGTAAATGCCATGAGATTAATAAAGTGAACTCTTACCAGTGTTTCTGACAGCTCTTCAAGTTGCATTTCTTTGTCACATTTTAGTTTAGTCATCTCTTCTACAGCACATGTAATGAAAAATTAATTGAACAGTAGTGATTTTACATATTTAGCAGGTAGTATAAAGCATTTATCCCTTTGCAGTACCCCATTTTAAAATTTGTTGGATTGAGTTCAGAAATTGTGAAGCTAAATTATGACTTCATCTAAATGTAGCGTTGAAAAAAACTATTCAGAAAGACATCAGCAAATAGAGATCTGGAGATAAACTAATAATTCTTCTTAAATGAAATTCAGAGCCTATTGTGTTTTCCAATCATGATTTCAAACCACGGACTGTAAGAATGGAGTAATCTCCAAGTATTGATGCATTTTTCCAGAAAAAAAAATCTGAACTACTGAAGATATTCACATGGATATACTGAAAAAGGAAACCACTTATTAATAAAACTTCAAAGTCTTTTCCTATGTGCACATTCACATTACTGGTGTTTTTGCAAGTACTGGACACCAAACTCATTTCTGCTCTGGAATTCTCACAGGTCACATCTTACCTTGCTCCAGACAAGCATTAGGAGTTGACTTTTGAACACTTATCTTTAGATGCCCTCAGTACATACAAGGGCATGGAACTGTATTTCTCATATATCAGAATTGGAGACACATGTTGCACAGTGGGAAAACAGCACTAAAGATAGATCCCTCACTCTGGGAGCTACGAAGTGCATATCTAGAAATCACAGGATATCAAAGCAATATTTAAAGCTAATCACTGTCAGCACGGTTCTACATCCAGCATGGGGAGAGTGGCCTCCAGAAAAGCTTAATGCAAGGGTTCTGTCTCTGCTACAAGCTAGAGAAGTCATTCCTGGAATCCAGTGCTCAGCAGTCAAATGCTACCTCCCAAACAGGTCTACAGTGTTATCAGAGCAGAGAAACCAGAATGACTTCCGGGCAAATCCATGCACGTATGGTCCTACTAGTGGAGGTCTGCATAGCACTGCTGTGTGACTTGCCAGATACAATGACTACCAAAGAAAGGGGAGTCAGATGAGTAAAAATAAATGTAAGCATTCCTGACAGGTATAGGGTACCGTAAAATCATTTTTCCAAGCAAAAGGAACAATCTCGCGTTCAGGAAAACAGCAGAAAACATTTTATTACTACGTAGCTTGTTTTCTTTCTTTCTACAGATCTTACCCAGTTCAGCAGACTTATTTCTGAGCTCCAGGGTAAGTAGCTTTGACTCATCTTCATATTTCTCCAATCTAAGAAAATAAAAATAATTAAAAAAAGAAATGTGTACACAACGCACTGAATTTGAAACTGAAAGGACAGTAAGACCAAGTCTTACCACAAGCATTTAAAGAACAGGCCAATGAAGTATCTGCCTGCAACATGGACCAAATTTCACTTTTACAACTTCAAAACAGCAGTCATAAAAGTAAACAAGTATATGCATACATAAATCTGTATGTCTTAAAACCAGAATTATGAAACACACAACCAAACTGTCTCCAAGTGCTAATAAGTCAAATAACCAGATTGGTGAAGGACTCTAAAAGAAGTTTAGTGATTACAAAAAGACACAAATGTCATTACACCAGATGACATACGAAGGTTAGATTCTATTTGCAGGTGCTCAGTAATCTAGGATTTTACCTGTAAGATCATTTTTGGAATTGAAACTGTTAAATTTACCTATTTTGCTCTTTTTGCAGCAAGCTTTTCAAATTGGAAATGGAAGTCTCATACTCCTCTACCATGGAAGCATGCAAAGCCTTGGTTTTTTCACATTCTTCCACCTGTGCTTCTTTTTCTCCAGTGACCTGAATTAATGTTTTCACTGCTGTCTGCAATTCGGTTTCTAAGCTCTTTTGAGTAACCTTCAAAGAAAAAGTATGTAATTTCTAACCATATTTCACAACAAACAGCTACAGTTGTTTCCTATCTAAACTATCAACAATTATTTATGCAATTACTCATCTCATCTATTTATACTGGAAAAGTATAATATTATAAGCCAGCTATACCTCTTTTTCTTGCAGTGAAACTTTGGCCTCTTCCAGTTGTGTCCTCAAATGTTCTTGATTGGTCTGGGATTCCTTCAACATTTCTCCCTCATGTCCTAAGCAAAAAGATACATACTTATATTTAAGAAAAATAGGATCTTTACTAAAAAAAATGTTAGCATTTCTATTCTAGAGATAGATACATTCTTACAACTTAAGTTACATAATGTATTAATGTCAAGGGAAAAGTCTCCAAGATGATTATTCAGCTTAAGTAACAGCAACCAAAATGTCAAAATTACCCATATTTATAGAATTTAATGAAATGCAGCCATGAATGTGTATCTGACATAAAAACGATACTAAAACCTTGCTCCCTGCTCCCCAGGGAAGGGAAGGCTGAAGATTGCCTGAGTTCTAAGGAACAAGGGTACCTGCATCATATACTGTGAATACTTTCTAATATAAATGGCTTAAAAATACTGAAAGTCAAGTTCTGAAAAGTAAGTTTCCTCAGTGGCACCTAAGTTTGTAAAACTCAAGCAATGTATTTCCTCCTTGCAGTCTTCAAAAGCTCTCACTGCTTGACTCATACTTAAAAAAGAACCCTTCAAAAATAGTTATACTTCCAGTCTCAGTCAATCATTTGCCTATTTGCAAATACAATTCCATTTAAAAGCTGTAAAATTTTGGTGGGTTATTTGGCAAAGATGTGAAAATGTGTCTTGCTGAACACAGAACAATGCTACTCTATGGACTACTGAACAAATACTATACTTTGAAGACACTTTACTAACTTGATTTGAAACAGATCAATCCAATAAACAGGAAAAACACTTAGGTATTACCACACCACCCTTACTACACAAGTCCAACTGAAACAGAAGAATGTCCAGAACAGGGGCAGGGTTATACAGCATCCTGGTAACACCTATTACAGCAAAGGAATGACAGGGTATATGTCACCTTTACACTACTGTAGCATGTTCACACAAGACTTTGAAAAGAAAAATCCCTCACAATGAAGCTGTAATGTCAATAAAAAAAACAGAGGGTGTAGCCTAAGTCTACAGAGAAAAACTTTGCTATGAAATAAGTGCCTAGATTTTATACACATGCAGATTACACTACCAGTCCTGATCCCACATTAGCAGATTCTCTTCCAAATAAAAAAAAAAAATGGTCTGCAAGGCCTCAAAATTCTACTGCTGACTAGTAGCAGGGTAAAATTATCATGATCCTGTTTCCTATACTTCTACATTTTAATAGAGAGAACTCTTACTTTTTTCTTCTACTAAGTCAGCAATCTTATTTTTTGATTCTTGCAGCTGTATCTTGATGCCTCTTATTACATCATCTTTTTCATCACTCTGTATGGTAAGAACTGAAATCTAAGAAAATTAAAATAGTATCATAATAAAGTCTACAAAAAAAAGGACAGATTTGCATTTTTATTTGTGCATCATGTATGATTAACATACATACTGCTGTCATTCAAGTTAAGTAAGGTGCTCAGTCTTAGCCAAATATTGAACAAGTCATATTAATATGAACGAAAAAGTTCTTCAGTTCAAAATCAAAACATGAATTCCAACAGACCAATGAAACTGGAACATCACTAAAGTTTGTGGAATCTCATTTAAATGCAGCTCCAGCTGTTATTTTTGTCCTTTTTACAACGTCCCATCCATCCTCACAAAAATCAACAACTCTTGACCTTCCCAGACACAGACAGATGCTCAGCCTATCAGAGTCCTGCTTACAATCTAAAGACTCTACTCATAATTAATTTCTTCAACTTAATCAGCCTTCCATCATGGATACCTCATCACGACTACAAAAACAAACTCTTCTCAGGTTCCTGCATTCTCTTACCAGCCTGTAGTCTGATACACATTATAATCCTTCCCACCTTTCCTCTTACCAGATATGGACCATATCTTTCTTCACTACAAGGGGTGATGACTGTTTTGTTAATTTTCTGCTTCTGCACAAGCCACTTTATAAAGGCAAGCATATGCATAGAGAACAGAAAGAGTATTCAGTGTTTACATGGTGCTTTTAAATTCTGTCACTGATGTCCCCCATTATGATACAGCAGCCTAATGCACATTTTATTCCAAATAAACACCACACGAGGAACACAGCATCAAAAGATCAGTATTAATTTCCAACCTTCCAAAATACAAGTATTTTACAAACAACAAAGCACTTCTAAAATAACTATTTTCATTTGATCTATCAGTAAGTCACAAGAGTTCAAATATTAAACTGCAAGATTTTGCTTACTTGCTTCTCTTTCATACTGACTTCCAGTCTGCATTCTTTCTCAAACTTGTCCACTTTTTCTGCTTCTTCTTTTACTTTTGAAATAAAGTAACATCCATAGTTAATACACTAGGTCATATTTGAAATTCTCATCAGATAAAACAATTTTTGCACCAGCTTTCCACAGAATTAGTCCATTATTCCACGTATTACTTAACAGTTCGTTAGAGGAAACTAACAGAGAGGCAAATGTAAAAATGAAACAGGCAACACAGTGGTGTAAATAAAGCAAATATTTAATTTTCTGTAGCTATACACTAGTGCATTAACATTTAAATAAAACAACTACATAAAATAAATAGTGATCTCTAGACTGTACGTCACAGATAAAACTTAAGACTTTGACTATTTGAAAAATAGTTTTAAATCTGACCCAGTAGAAGAACAATAAAAGGCACAGGCATCTTTAGCAGGTAGCATGAATAACAGAGGGTGCAGACTGTCACAGTGTGAACTGTTCACCATTCTAGCACTTCTTATCTTTCTGGCCTGAAACTGTATACAGTACAATCTATGAAGTACACAATTTTTGAGCCTGCAGTATAAACACGATAAACAGAATTCTCACATTTGAAACACATTTCCAATCTGGTGTTCTCTGCTTGCACACGAAGCTCTTCAAATGCCATTATCATTCTCTAAAAATAAAATTCAATATACACATTTATATAATACTAAGTAATTTCAGCAATGAAGAATTATGCTTATTGTCTGTAAAAATCCCAAACAAACCAGTATTACAAGCTTATTTGTAAGAAATATTTTGTTAAAACAAAGTTTAGAGCACAAACGTTTTGAGTTCACAGAAGGTTATAATTATTCAAAGTTGGAAGTTTAAGAATTTCTGTACTCAAGATCTAACAGTTCCAAGGATGAAGTGTTTTTACTGGTACACGTGTACAAATCCTTAGACACAACAAAAGAGTTGTTGTGCTTCTCTTAGCGGCTACAACAACATATAATTAATATTTAGTCATTCTATCATGTACTCTATGACTCTGCTTCACATGAAGTTCATTACTCCCAAACAATGATGCCTCGCATTTTCCTATCATAAATACACTAGGGTCTTATCTTCCACATTGGAATAATTAATAACAAAACTCTGATTAATTTGACAAGACTGCACCTCTTTTACAAATAAATAAGGCAAAACCCCTCTGTAATTCAAGGAATATTCATACCTTTTACTTCTTATTCCACACAAATTCAATTTTCACAATGAATTTTCTAGTTCTGTGTCACTTTCAAAACTGAAATTAGTTTTCTTTGCTCATCTTTATTTTATATTGCACTTTACATTAAATAAAATTATCTAATAGAATAACCTTATCATGCCTGACCCCCAAACCTGACTGAATACAACTCTATGTAACCTGCTGTAGCCGAGCCTTTTACCAGAGGAAGGTCTCCAGATTTTCCTCCAGAGAATGCTACCAACCTCAGCCATTCTGTGAATCATCAAACAGATGAAACAGAGTACAAAAAGAAGATAGAAGTTTACAGCAGTCACCTAAAACTAAGCAGATCATACACATCACACAAATCAGATGGATCTAAATCCTAAACACTGTTGCATTTTATCCAATAAATTTGCTCTGTACAAGATAAAGAATTTATGAAAAGGGACTGAAAACCTGACTTCCTGCATCACACAACAGTTCTAATCACTTTTATCAGAGATCATTCTTTGTACAAACAGCATCACAACATGTGCATGTAAGTCAGACTGCTCAACATATCCATGTGACTCGGATCACATCCGAGCCTTTTAACAAGCTACATCACTTACTTCAACGTTGTTATTAAGTTCCACATATAGTTGCCTTGTTGCTTCTCTCTCATGTTCATCTGTCAAAGGAACATACCATAAACTTTTCCTTTTGAAAAAAGAATGCCAGCTGTCCAAGTCACCATGCTTAAAGAGCATAAAGAATTTATAAGGAATTACAGGCTCTTATTTTAAAAAAATCCTTATGAAACACGGTGCCAAAATGGAACGCAAGGCAAACTCAGCCATCAAACTTTCCTTTGCAAGCTGAGTTTGTGACTAGGTAATTCTGGATCAATTTGTATAATTATATTAATGCTGTTGAATATTAATGTATCATAAACTCAGTTAGTGTTTGAAAAAGCTATAATGCAAGGTTTAGCACTGAATTTCTTCCCATCAGCAGAGATACCTCTGACCACATTACAGAACTGTAACAATACTCCATCTTTTTTTCTCTAGTTGATATTTTTACTTATGAAAACAATTACAGAAGAGGACAGGTAAGAAGCACAACTATCAAGAAAGTATAATATATCTATCTATAGACAGGTGTTTGTAGAGGCAAGGCTAAGAAGAAACAGATGCATCTTAAGTATCTGGGATCGAGTTAGTAAAATTTTAAAGATTAAAATAAATCTGAATTTCATATAGAATAAAATACCAAGGCAAGACCATACTTTAAAATCTCAAGAATTAAAATTTCTAAGTTATGCAGCTGTCTTGGCTCGGTCAATTTAGTGAGAATAGTCCTAGTTACTCTCAGCATCTTGGATTTGGACCTTTTTTTCCCTGCAAATCCGTAACAGCTCCAAATGGGATAATACCAGCTCTGGAAATTTGTTAAAGCTGGGAAAGGTAACTACACTAGGTTCTACTACCTAAACATGGGCATGAAGTGCCATCTCACATGTCTTAATATATTCAAGGTATTTGGCTGGGACTGACAAGACTTCAAGGAAACCTGTCCTCCCCTGGAGTGGCTGCTAGTAGCTAACCAGGGTTGTTTACACTGCCTTAAACCTGCATCAGTGTTTAGACAGCTGAATAGCTCACCCAGGCTTGTAATCTTTTAGCAAACAAATGATGCTGACTTCAGAAAGGCTCCGGATTTAGCATTACAACACATACTTTTATTAGACCTATGGCTTCACTTATAAAGACATTCTGATGCAGAGCCACACACAGTACATATCTCAACCAGAGAACGTATTTGGAACAAACGAGAGCTTTTTTCCTTTGTAAGTTCAGAGAAAGACAGAAGTACATTTTGATTGATGAAAGTAAATGTAAATAGCATTTACATTTTGTGGACTTGTCTGTGAAGTGAGTACAGGTTTCCTTGAGCAGATTACATAGGTGTCTTGAAGCGCTGTTTCTAGAAGGCAGGGGGAAGGAAATAATATATTGTCACAGGAGTGTATGGTACTTTGCATACCTAAGTAGTAATAATTTAAGTGCCCTGATGATTTTTACAACTTAACAGCTGTATGTACCTTCCCATACAAGTTCTTAACACAAAAACTACTTAATTTCACAAAAAGATATTACTTACTCTTTTAAGAGATCTTTATTTTCACATATCTCATCTTCCAGTTTTAAACTTAGTTTTTCATTTTCAAACTAATTTCATAAGGAACAAATACAAAACCACATTGTTATTGAAAAATATACTAGAAATACACTTTCATCTCATGTGAAAAAAAGTCATTTTCTGCATCAGAAGACAGAAATCCATTTTATCTAATATTCTATGCTAAGCCATATTTTGCTACAGTTTGCATGGAAGACCTCAAAATAAACAATAATTTACCAGCTGAAAGACCTCAAAATAAACAGTAATTAACCAGCAACTGCAACACTTCCAGGTATGTTATTCATACATAGTGTGAACATGTGCTGGTGTGCACCCCTTCTCAGAATAACCATTTTCTCAAGGCAAAAGTCAAACAATCAAAGATGACTCAGGTTACCAAGGCCAATGCAAAACAAAAAAGGACCAATGAATTGTTTAAACTATGTCTTTCAGTCACAAAGATGTCCATCACTATCAGAGAGGTAAGAAATTAAGATAAAGCAGAGTGCACTACTACCTGTATGTGTTGAATACAGAAATATGCATGAGCATAACTTACACATACCAGAAGGATGAAAACTTGAGTCTTGAACCCATTTCTCCATACCCACAGTATAATATGTAAATACAAAGATGAAATGCCCATTGTTAAAACCATTTTCAAAAACCAAAATGTTACTTTTTCCTTTAATAACAGTACAGTCACAGGTCATTGCTATCTAGTCAAATGGCTGCTTTGAAGTCATCACATTAACAGTTCAAAATTTCTTCAACCTCTGCAAAGTTCTTTAATATTTAGTTGTGTGAATAACATTTTCGTGCTAAATCAAGAATAATTTTCTCTTTACTTTACACGTGCAATGTATATTGTACAATACTGGCCTGCAATTCTTGAATGGCTTTACGCTGTGCTTCAATAATCTTTCTATTTTCTTGCAGTTTTCTTTCTTTCTGCTTTAGTTCTGATTCTACAGTCAGTTTCCACCGCTTGATCTTCTCAGCCTCCTTGTAGAGTTTTGAATACAATTCATTCATTGTTTCAGTATTCTATTAAAACAGGTTCCACATTTTATTCTCAGATGCTATTTAATTAATAATGTTTTAGATACATATTTATGTCTTGGAAATATCACAAGCATAACTTTTTCCACAAACAGTGACTCAAGCTTAGATACAATCAGGAACCCAAGTTTAAATCTTTGTGCAGCCACTGTGTATGTACCAACAGACATTACAGAGCAAACAAGAGACAAACACATGAAAAATACTCCACTGACTTCAAATATAGTGACATCACTCTATATATAGTCTTAAAGATACAGAATACTGCACTCCACCAAAAGTCAATGTAAGTTTTGCTAGAATTCTCAGCAGAGCCAAGATCCCTTCTGCCAGGTTCTTTACACCATTTCCCCCCTCTTATTCTGACAGATACTGCTGAGTTAAGTAAAAGCAGCTTCAGAGATCTTGTCCAAGACTACAAAGCAGGAAGAAAACCCAATCAAACCTGTGCTCCTAGAACATCTCTGAAGAACAAGCAGCACTTGATCAGTGGTTTAGGCAGCTAAGAGCAGTACAGGGGCAGTTCTGCAGTTTGGTTTTGGCAATACATAACCTAACGCTATTCTTGTTTTAACTGCATCATGACATTACTGCAGTCCTGACTGTATTTTATAGCTGCTAGAGCTGAAAATTTAGTCCTTAGGGATAGGAAAGTCATTAGGAGGACTACGAGAAATATGTTTTGCTGCAGCAAACAGCATTGCACATCTGGGAAGCACAGGAAGCTACTGCAAAATAGCTTAACACAACTGAGCTATACTGAAGCAGAAAAATGGTAAAGATGCTATCAGAAGAATCAAATGCTTAAGGAAACCACTCCACTAAATTAATCTTTTTATAGATAAACTAAAGCCAGACAAGGCAATTGGGATAATATGCTCCAATTTTCCAAAGAATACTCTTGACTTCGACCCTTCTGCCTTTCAACAGACTATTAGGAACCAGTTCCATAAGGATACTTAAGAGCCTAAATCTTACTCTGATTAAAACTCCCAGACTCCCCAGGCACTTAAAAAAAACCCCCAAACCAAAACCACAAGCACAAAAAACCCAAAGAAAAACTAACAACCAAAAAAACCAAACCACACACACAAAAAAAACCAAACCAGAAACAACAACAAAAAAAAGCCCCAAAACACCACAAACTTAATATTTATTATCTCCATGAATGTTGTCTGAATCATTCAGCTTTAAACAGTAGACAGAAAATTGTTACTCCCCCTTGACTACTTCCTTCAGCCCTGAAGTATCTATTGCATGGTGCTTTAGGCACTGTTTTGGGAACAAATTAAGAGGCCCTAAGAAATTAGATGTGCAGAGTTTATACTTAGCTGACCTCTTCATCTACCTCAGAGCAAAGTTTTGCTGGCTGTGAAATCGCATCTGAAATATGAAGATATTTTGATCAATGTATTTCTAAAAAAATTCAAAGTGGAACTGTATTTAATAGTGTTAAAAGTTATACAGTTAAATTACTCATGAAAAATGTCAACAGTATTTAAAAAAAAATGTGCAAGGTAAATGCTTATTTTAGCCTTACCTGAATCAATGATTTCAACACGGTTTGGTGCACTCATCATTACAAATGGCAAATTAAAATCATCATCTGGGCATTTGTTAAAACCCTGCACAAATTTAAAAATTAGTTTCTTATGGGTATTTTTTAAAGAAGGATTATAAAACCCACCAAAAAAAGAAAAAAGCAGAGCTAATGTGAAAATAGAATTTTCCATTAATAAATCAACTACATACAATTTTCAAAGCTCGAGACATTGGTAATGGCTTCAGAACTCTCTTGATACCTTTTAAATTCACAGTGACTTTTCAAGTTATTGGTCTTTTGTTGTTTGCTTTATAGACAACATTGGGGCCATAGCAGAAGCTTTTGATGACAAGGCCTTACTAGCTATTGCATGCATGGACATAGTTGCATGGTGAAGGACTCACTAAGAAAATTAATTTTTTCAAGCCCAGTACTTGACATTTGCTTTTGCTTTATTCCCAAGAGTATTTCTAAACCATATCTGATTATGTTTTACCATTAAATTTTAATTCTGTAAGGTGTTTTAGAAGTCACAGGAATTTGTGTTGTAAATAGTGTGACCCATCTCCTGTCAGACTACCACATTTGAATTTAAACACACTCCATAAGGAGCCTCAACGTGAAACATGAGGAAATACTTGGCTGCATTCACAGAGCATAGCAACATAATATTTTCACTGCACACTTGATCTGCTGGGACCAGTAACTCAAAGCCAGTAAGGGTATCCGAGGGGTGTAACTCCCACTTACTGAATTACCCACAAACACGTGTTTATCATCAGTGGTGTACAGTTAAGACATATAGCAAGTGCTTGAGAACATGATTCTCTTCGGTTTTGACAGAAAGAAGTCGAAGTCTTTGAAATTAACACCTAAGATGTCCCCCCTCCAGCATCAACCTTGGCAGTCTGCATATAAACAAGTCCAGAGCACACAACCCGACAGGCACAAGCATGTGTGCTGTCCAGGCCAGAGGGCCAGGCCCATGCCCGGGGGGTTACCCGGGAGGGGTTACCCCCTTCGCGTCCCCACGGAAGGGCCTCTGCGCTCTCCCGCCACTCTCGCCCCATCGCCCGCTCCTCCGCCGCGGCCTGCAGCGCCCTGGCGCACGGGGAGGCCTCAGAGCCGCCATTACCTGAGGCGGCCCCGCTGCCGGAGTGCTCGCCTGGGGTTTGACCGCGGACACCTGACCACCGCTCAGGCGCGGCGGCACGAACAACTTAAAGGGTTTTTCTTTCTCCATGGCCTGGGTGACGCGGGGCGGGTCTCAGATCCAACGCTCCATGACGGGCAGGCTCAGCCCCTCGACCTCGACGGCGGCGACTGAGGGAGGGCGAAAAGGCGGGAAGCGGCTGCGCGCGACGGAGGCAGAAGAAGAGGAGGAGGCGGCGGCGGCGGCGCGCGCGCGGCCCAGCAGCGGTACCGGAGAGGGCGGTTCAGGGGCCGGGGCCCGGGCCCGTCAGTGCAGGTCCCAGATCTCGCAGAGCAGAGCCGTCAGCCGCGGGTCCTTCGTCCGCCACGTCACCAGCACCTCCGCGTGGCTGTGGTTGAGGGTGCGCAGCTCCGTCAGGCGCCCAATCAGGCGGGCGAAGTGCTGGGGGTCCTCGGGGTGGTGGATCTTGGAGTACTTGTAGAGGATGCCCAGGAGCGGCTCCTGCAGCTCTTCGACGTGGCGCTTGTTCCTCAGGAGCGGGCGGTCTGTGGGAACGCGGCGGGAGAAGGAGGTTAGCGCGGCGGGACCGGGGTCAGGTGAGGCGGGAGTGCGCGGAGGGACGGGGGCGGGCGGAAGGCCGGGGCCCGCCGAGAGACGGGCCGCAGCTGAGGGCTCGGTTGCGCGGGGGCCCGCCCGCAGCTGAGGGCTCGGTTGCGCGGGGGCCCGCCCGCAGCTGAGGGCTCGGTTGCGCGGGGCTCGTTGTAACGCGCCCAAGAGCGAATCGCCTCCCAGTTTACCTGAAAAGAACACTGTTGTTGCTACGAGCAGGGCATATTCGGTCTCGGTCACTTTCAGTTCCCCCATGCTTCTGTAGAAGTAAAACAGTGCGGTAATAAACTCCTCGGTTATACCTTAAAAATTAAATAAAATAATCACAGCGTTATTCCAACACAGAAATGGGCGCTTCTGTTACAAATCATCTTTGTCCTGATCTCGTCAGGTTGTCCCACTGCATGGAAAGGTTAGCAAATTCATTGAAAACAATGTTAATTTCTTCTGTCCTAACAAAAGTTGTATCGCCCCTTGTACTGTGGAGCTTTTCACAGGTCCAGCTCAAGAAGGCTTTGCCCTGGGATATAAGCAAACATGAGCACCACCCTCTTCCTCCCCTGAGGATGTGAGGCCTGCACACCTAAAGCAGCTGGAGTGAGGGAAGAAAGAAGAGCCAGAGCCCTGGCCACACCTACAGCAGTGCTCAGGGTGATGAAGGACAGGGCCAGCAAAGCAGAAGATTCCCAAGTATTTCGATGACAAGACCTCCATTACCTGTGGTAGTGGTAGAAGTTGGACTCTCTTCATTGTGAGACATTTCCATGGAATAAATGTTGTTTTTATCAAGGTTTTGAACGTGGCAGTATGTCCCGTGATCAGAACGTCTTCCATCAGCTGGAAAAAGACAGATGACAGTTCTTAGCCAAGCTTAATGTGACTTTAAATACTGAGCTGCATCTGCTTTGCAGATATATCCGCATGAAAACGTATGAATTTTTCCCAGATCCACACGGGTAGAAAACAAAAAAAAGTTATTTTTGGCATCAAGTGGCAGCAAGTTCATTCATTGCATTATTCTTGGTCAAAATGTCCTGTGTTAAACTTGACACACTATATTAATAGAGCTAATCATTAATATAGCTAATATTATCCATCTACCCCATAGTTTGTTCAAACAGTCAAAAATGTTGCTTTTTGGAACTAATGGCAGGAAAAGAGAGATCCATAAATATATATATATTATTTTTTATGCTCTTTAAAAAAAAAGCCCATAGAAGGTACATAGGCATTACTGCTACCAGTCAAAGTACCACCATGGAAATTATTTGAGATGAAGTGAATTAAAATGAACGGAAGTTTCCAAACAGCAGAACCCTTTACTGGTGCTAATAAGCTTGCCAGTCAAACTTACTTTCGCTCGTTGATGGTTGGCATTCACTAGTTCTTTGGTTATATATTTGGGCTGAACGCAAGAACATCGCCTCAACCGTTGACCCTTTCAGCAGCGCGAGCTGATCTTCGCTAGCTAAGCTTTCAAATCCTGCAGAGGAAGAGAAATGGTAAGAATGAAGGCAGCCTGGGGCTGCCTTTAAGCCCCCTAACGTAAGTTGATGACATTATTTTAATAAATGCCTTTACTGGAAAGGTGGAGCCCCTGTTAAAAGATGCGTGTGCCAAAGACTGTTGGGCTCTTTCGGGCTGGTTTGCAGGTTAGACAAAAAGTGTGGGTTTCAGTGCCCAGAGTTAGAAGATTCACGGGAAGATAGGTAAAAATTTGGGGACCAGGCAAGACTTCATGGAAAATTCCTTCCTAATACCCAATTTATATCTCATGGCCTAATACTTTATAAGCTCATTACATTGCTTAGTGACTGTGGATATTCTCCTTACTCATTGAAATCTGACCTTTAAATCGTGTTCATCTTTTAAGAAATATTATCTGCACTTAGAACTGAAGAGCAAAGGAGCTTTATTGGTTCTTTTCTTAATCCTGACCAAAGCAGGATATGTAACAGAAAACAAACAGCTCATCTATCCTTTCACATCTGTTACCCAGGAGTGCTACTTTCCATCAAATACCCACTTCAGACACTTCGGTTGACTTTTGTCAGTAAGTTTTACACCATGAAGAGTAATGAAAAAAATTACCACCCTGTCAAATGTTATTTTGACAACTTCACACTGAAACGTAGTGAATTTAATTGCACATTCCCTTGTTCTTTACTAAAAGAAAATAGGAATAGGAGCACCTGGTGAATCTCTTCTGTCCAGCCTTCTCCTTTGAAGGAACATCTGGGTTTTTTCTTTGATGATTATGGTAAATTGCAAACTGAACTGGATTTCAGAGAACATGTAATAGTCATTCACTCAGGGTTGTATTTTGAAGTCCATTACTTTCAGAAAATGTCTCTACTTCGTGTCAGAATCGGAAAAGAAGTCTAATCACAGCAAACTTCGAAGCGAATGCTTCTCACTTGTCCTCATGACAAGTAAATGGTAACACTGATTGTTAGAGTGGGTAGGAAAAATAGGCTCTTGAATGAGCATTTTCTTCAAGCCTGTATTTTTCTGGGATTTGTGCCCTCAGTGTGGTTTGTCTTTAAAGAGAGTCAGGCAATTCTGTAATATTTATTAAAGGGAGAAACTTACCTGGAAGTCTTTTTGTGAAATCCACTAATACTTGTACGTGGACAACTGCTGTCTCAGAGAGACGGAGAAAACTTTCCTCGGGGCTTGCAGTTTCCTGGAGCTGCATGAAAGAGTGTTTAGACACCTCATGTAACCAAGGTACAGGGCTTAGGGCAGCATTAAGTAAGCAGTGCAGGATGATTGTTCTGTATACGTACAAACTTCTTCGCTTCCTCGGGGGAAATCGTGTATTTTTGGTGCGCTGCTACAATGTGGTCAAGAAGCTGATGCTCCCCTGGAGTAAGTTCCATCTTCTCTGGGATCTGGTAAGAAATAAACCAATCAAGTGACAAGGACTCGGGGCAAAAAGAAATTCTAAAAATAAATATTTTAAATAGAAAATTATCCCACTTTTCCAGATCTTGTTGTAGATGATACATCCTTACTATTCAGTCCCTCATCTTCCAGTTTTATGTTGCAAAGAAAACTGCTCTTCTGTTTAAAATTCTTCCTGAGTCGCTTTGATTTGCACTGTACTTCAGTCAGCAAACCTGCGAGGCACGGAACGTGTATCATTATGTATGTTCTCAAGTAATTAAAATTGGAAATAATCACTTTTATTGTTAGGGATAACAGAAGCCTTGCATCACAGGAACCATCACCCACTATGCTTCCTAGAGAATACAGTGATTCATTAGGCAAGTTAGTGTTCAGTACCTACTAAAGGCCTGACTGTTCGCACTCAGTTTATGTTGTGTTGCTTGTGGCTCTGGCATACAAGTGTGAAAACTTTTCATAACAAACAATTGCTCAATTTTTATCTTTATGGTTTTTTCCAAACACAAAAGCAGATCTGATGCTCTTACTGCCGTCCTGGCAAGGTTCAGGATTTTTAGCTGTCTCTTGTTCATACTTTTTCTTTCAATGTCTTTGAACAGAAGTCCTCTTAACTTCAGGAGATACTTCCCAAGCATTGGTTATTTCTGCAGAGGAAGATGCTACAAGTCCTACAGACTGGTCCACATATAGCAGATATGCAGGGCTAGACTAAAGTGGTTCTTCTACCACCCAAAGACCCATTCCCAGCCAGGAAGGGGGATTGGGAAAAGGAGACCCGTGGGCTGAAATGAAAACAGATTTAATGAAAGAGCTAAACTAATATTCATACTAAGGCCAATATAAAATATACAAAGTTATACTCAGCCTAGTAAATGTACAGCAGTTATGATAAACAGGAAAGCAGTCCTCAGGAGCAGAATGGTAAATGAGTCCCAGGAGGAGAAGGGCAGAGGGGGGAGGAGGAGGAAGGAACACCCTCCCTCCAAACATCCCCCTTTATACTGAGCAGGCCATTCATGGTATAGAATACACCTGAGAGCCAGCTTGGGGCAGCTGCCCTGGCTAACTCCAAAGGTCTAATGGCCTGCAGACCATGGCTTGCCTAGGATCCCATCCCAGCAAAACCAGGACAAGATTCTCAAGTGAAATTTTCCTACAGCTAAATGAAGTTTAGACCAATACCATCGAGCTGTAACCAGGAGAAGGGATTGACTTTGGAAAAGGTTTTATCCAAGTGGATTAGTACAGCAGCCAGCACGGAAGGAGCGCTTACATTCTGCCAGCATTCCCACAGCTTTACACTTCTTCAGGCGACATTCCTGGCACTTCCTTCTCATGTACATGTCCATTTCACAGTGACCACCGTTCTTGCATCGATACACGGCGTTTTTGGTTATGCTACGTCGAAAGAAGCCTGCAGGCAAGGGTCAGATTATAACTGAAGGAATCTAAAAAGCTCTAGTTTGTAATGAGTTAAAGAATTCAAGTGTCTTTTGGTTGGGTATTTTTTTTCACGATGGAAATACTACCTTGATTTTAAATTTGTTTTTTAACAAAATAGTTGCATCTTGTTCTTTCTGACTAATATTAATCACTGTTTTCCTTACTTGATCTCAAGACAGCTCCCATATAGCAAGTTAAAATGTAAGTAGCAAGTAATTATTACTTGGTTCTGTTTCATTTTAATAATATGTAAAATTAATAACACTGAAGTAAATCTGCAATAAGTAGTCATGAGAAAATCAGCACCTGCTTAAGCAGACACCCTTCCAGTGAATAATCGATGTGAAAATGAGATGCGTAAAATAGAATCACAGAATCATTTAGGTTGGAAAAGACCCCTGGGATCATCGTGTACAAAATACTCGTATTAAATGCACCCTGAGGAAGCATTTCTTCGTAACTGCTATAAAAATGTGAGCCTGGAGTGCGTTTGTTAGCTAAACAGTTCCTTAGATAAATTAAACCCCTCAGTTGAAACGTCAGCTTGAAAAAAAACTAATGAAATCTGGTTGTTTAAATCACAGACGTGCAACATTACGTTGAGCACTGTGGGGCTGCTGTCCTGGGTAAGGTACAGATCAGCCTGTTCTCCTCATACCTTTGCAGCCTTCGCAGGTAAGTGCGTTGTAGTGATAGCCTGAAGCCTTGTCACCACACACAACACACAGCTCCTCCTGCCCCTTCAGCCTCAGAGCAGAGTGGTTTAATCTCGACCGTTTCAATCCTTGGTATCCGCTCTCATCAACGTGGGGAGCCACGAAAGGGGCTTTGCTCAGTTCACAGCTGCTGATGATGCACTGCCCGTCGCTGTACTGAGAGTCCAGGCCGTAGGTGCTGTACTGGGACTGAGAAGGTTGGGACTGTAACACTGGAGGAGGGATTTGAACGGCGGAGTATTGGCAGTAAGGCGCCGTCTGAAAATCGGTGTCTTGCAGCTGATAGTTGATGTGCTCTGGTAAAACATCTACGTGCAGAAGACATTGAAAATTAAATAAACCCCGGAAGAATATCTCAACGTCAGCGACTTTAAAGCTTTAAAAAGTTCTATAGCTTAAATAGCTAATCCTAACTGCGAGAGGAGCACGTTCTCAGGAGTCTACGATGCGTTCTTTTTAAGTGTGCTACCTGTGATGTTTTTAAGTAGAATCTTAGATGTAGTAAAAATGGCCTGGTAAAAGTTTGGGCAACGTCACGTGGGTGCCACCGGATTCTTGTTAGCACATAACTGGGTATCACTTGCCAACTGATGATACAGCTGCCTGGGGGTTTTACACTTACAGGTTGTTTTTATTAGCTGTCCACCTTACAGAAGAATATTTTCCTGTAAGTGAGTAAATTTGTTAATGAGTGAAGTGTTTCTTATTGATAGGTATTTCAGGCCTATCAATTATTTCAGTAATTCTGAAAATATCATACAAGAGCCTGAGAAAGACCCCAGAAATTAGAGAGTGATAAAAATTACTGTGACAGGAGTCTTACAGTTGAAATTCAGTAGAGTAAAAATTAGAAGGTTGGTTTATTCAGTATTTTTTTCACGTACAATTCTTTACAGTTGCAAAGTTTTATTTTAGCAACATGTGAGTATGGAATTAGGAAGCGAGCTTCTTTCTGCCTTTTGGTCTCTGGAGTTTCAATTTTACCAACCCCCCTTAAATGTACACCGCTGTACCGAAGAAAGCTGGTGCAACTTGCATCGTGTTCCATTCTTCAGAACTGTTCAAATCTCTGTAAAAAAAACCTGGAGAGTTGGGGTATTTTTAAGCAGTTTGAAGGTCTTTTCCTTTTTCGTGGGCTTTGGGTCCTGATTTCAGTCGTTCAGAATCAAATTAGTTATTGCAGTTATAGTTCTATAAGAGATAAAATAACCATTATCTATTTATAACGTCTCTGGAACACTGTACAGATTTTATAGTCTGTATCTTCTGCGTGCAAGTCAAAGGGAGGCAGCACTGGAAATGCTTATATGAACTGATCACTCAGCATAATCACTTTGTGTACAAAATCTGTATGAGCACATGCTAATACATAGCAATACACTTTCAATAGAGGCTCGATAGGCACATACGTGGTTTCAGAGAGCTTGTAAAGATAAACTGAAATGAAGAAAATAATGGGAATTGCCACAGATGTTCATTTTACTATACTGCTTTTTCATAATGTAAAAATTTTGCTTTACTCACCATAATACTGTATGGGCTCGGGGAGACCGTACCCATCCGGTACGGTGACAAAGGTGTTTGCCATATTTTGCTCCCAACTGCACTGTTTCATTCACTTTGCTGTGTGATATCCTTTGAAGAAGGCAACCTAGAGAAAAGGAGAAGTAAGAGAAACACAATGTGAGAAAGAATGGTTGGGTAGGTTTAGCTACAGAGCAAACCCCAGAAGTCTCCAGAATGTGGCATAGTGTACAAACCAAAAGAAAACGAGAGGTGTGTGTAAAGTCACATAATACTTTCAGTGAGGTTGTGAAATGCTTGGTTATCCCGATAGTACCGATCCAGGATAGAGTACACTCCTAAATTTCCAAGTTATATTTAGGGCTGTTTTGCTCCAAATTTTACCCCAAACCAGGTGGGGGAATCAGACTGATCTACGGTAAATTCTCTGGTACAGGAAGAGGTTAAAAGGAGCTTCACTGAACAGAAAAGACTTGCTTTCAGGATGAGTTAGGGCGTTTGCACTAGTGTGGATGTTCTGTTTCTGCATAAAGATGGGCTTTTAGTGAATTTGCCTAGTTTTTAATGCAAATTTGAAGCAAGTAAATATGGAAAATAAGGCAAATGTTTCAAAAGTATGGCAAATCAAACTCTATATGTGCAGCAGGATTATCTGTATATGCCTCTTGCAGAATTTACAGCAAAATGGGGTTAAAGATCTTCCTTGAAAGACTCATTTGATGGGTTTTGTGCAATACCTATCCCTAGTTACAGCCGAGAATCACGTCAGGGAATCTGAGCTGAAGTCATGTCTTGAAAGACACACATCCCTTCCCCCCAAACTGTACATATCCTGGAACTGAACACTTTCTCTTCGTGGTGTCAGCATAAGGTGAAAAGATGCAGTGAGGCTGGAATGCTGATTTTTTTTTTTTTTTTGTTATCTCTGCTAGTAAATATTTGTTCGAGAGAGAAATGACTCACTGAATCATGAGGTCCTTATCAGTTAGATCAATTTGGCCTGGGCAAAGTCTACATTTTTCCCCAAAAATGTGTGTTTGCTGAAGAAATGTGTTTCTGGATTCCAGTATTTTCCTTGAATAAAAGTAATAGAAGAAAAATAAAATTACACTGACCCAGTCTGATAAAAATAGTAAATTGGGAGTATGAAGCATGTATTACCAAATGCAAGGTGGTCATTTGATTAAACATTCTAAATCTTGGAAGCAGACTTTCAATAGGCAAAATTTCCTCAACTTAGGAATTGTATGAGAATGGATTTGAGGATTTAGTCCTTACTGATTTTTATAACTAATAAAAGTTACCGGTTGCAACCACAGAATTCCCAGCTTAGAACAAGACTTTGTAAATTGAAACTCGTGATTTAAGAGGATGTTATAACAGTATTATTAGTAAATCCAGTGGTTATTTGAGGAATGCTAAACTGTCTTGAAATGAGACTTAATGGTCGTGCCTGTGCATGAATTTTAACTGTTTCATTTTCTGACACTTGAGAATTTAGCTTTAGCAGGCTCGTTTTTCTTCTGATATAAAATAGCATTGGGGTTTTTAAGATAAAAAATATAAAGCATAGAATAAGATATTCAAGGAAAGAACTTCATTTTTTAGGACAGGAAAGTTTTGATTATTTCTAACCTTGACTGTCATAGTTATGTCATAATTACACCTCACCCTTTATATATGAGCCGGTCAGCAGTAGGGAACCCTCCTCCAGACTTTAGGAGTTGCTGAAATTTTGTGATGCTGGTCTCTCAAAAGTTCACCAGCCATCCCTAATCTCTCAGACCTCATGGGAGTGAACCATGACCTAAAAGGACACTTCTTCAGCCCACACATACATTGATTAACCACTTGCCCTGCAGGCAAGTAAATTCTGCACGCACACAAAACTTAGCTACACGTTGTGAAGCGGTGGAATCCTTGACAGAATGTAGCATACGTGCCCAGTTGTAGTTTTCAAAGCATAGTAACTTGGAGACAAGTTGAAATAAGATTTGAGTAAGAGCTTTGGGTGTTTGGGGCAGTTACAGTCATGCCATTCCCAAACCAAAATATTTTGCACCCATTTCTTCTCTTCCACGTGTACTCAAAATATAGCCATTTGTTTTGTGTATGTGTGCTTTCAAAAGGAAGCAAAAAGAAAGAAAAGAAAAAGAAAAAAAAGAGAACTGTATTCCCAGAGATGATGTATAAAGGTCTTTAGCCTAAAAAGTGGAAGCAACTGAAAACAAAAGAAGGTGAATTTTTTTTAATAACTCATTTTGTAGAATCACAAGCAGTAACACAGTTAGGATGAAAATCTTTAGTCCTTAATCAGACATAATGACCTGAAAGAAAATGTCATCTGCATAAAGGCACATGCAGCTCCCTGCTTTTCCTTCTTCTTAGTTACTTTGGAGGTGCTATTTCTGCTGGGTATTTTCATGTGTGAAATCCTGATCATCGAGGGGTGGTGGTGTTTGTTTGTTTGTTTGTTTCAAAAGCCCCTATGAGAGGGAGATGGGTTTTTATTGGTTTTTTTTTCAGAAGAAGATGTGAGCTAGACTTAGGTTTCTTAAAGATGCTTGACAATGTTGCACTTTTACAGGCTTAGTTTTGACAGTAATCAGTCTTTAGAACTATTAACATTTAGTATAAACTGGAATGTGTGTTGATTGAAGAGGTTAATTATCCATCTGCTACAGAAAATCAGCAATATTCAGTTATTAGCCCTGACTGAAAGACTTTTCAATGCAGCAAAGATGGAAGCCATTAAAGAAAAAAAAAGGCCATTAATTGATTAAAGTAGAATCACAAGCTAGTCACTTAACAAAATGTACATGTGCAGACTAAAATCCGTACTGTCCATCTAGTCATGGATGGTGAAAGATGTTGCTTTTATCATTTTTATTGCTATGAAATACCATATCACACAATAACATAGCATCAGCTTATATTATCTAATTTATTAAGATGTAAAACATACTTCCTGCAGCCACGGCTCCAGGGAGCTCTTTAAGAGGTATGTATCGACAGCACTTTAACTGCTAGCGTAAATATTTTGACAGTCGAGTCATGGGGAAATTTCTCGTTGACAGGGAACTGTAGGAACTCAAGCAGGAGGTCTTCAGCATTTACTTATCGCACCTTGTAACTGTTAATGATCATGCAGTGGAACTAGATAGTACATTTCCATCTCAGCATTAATCACTGCACTTTTTTGGAGGGGGTGGTTTTTTTTGCTTCTGGTAAGCATAGCTCAATTTTTAATCTGTAAAATTTAAACCAAAAGCTGAATTATTTTTTTTTTTACTGATCACAATCAATGGCATCTATGTGCAATGCCAGGTGATAAATTCAGTTTCACTCAAGCCATTCACTAATCATTGATGACTGTAATTAAAGACTATTGCAGGGTAAATTGTAGGATCACTTAATCGATCCTATATGCTGCTTATATGCAATATGAAGGTTTTATCTGTTTCTCCCAGTTTTAATGTGCCACAAAGCTCCCCAAAGCTGCTGTTTGAAGAAATCTCACTTTTCTTCTCACTAAACAAGTTCCTTCCTTGTCATATAATAACCATAATAGGAATTGACTTATTTCACTAGTGGAGCGTGTTGCAATGATACTGAAATCCTCCTCTGGAATTGCTACCCCATGAATAATTATTTCAAAGGTGTAATTTTTATACAT
Source organism: Actenoides lindsayi (assembly GCA_025331215.1). Taxonomy (NCBI): domain Eukaryota; kingdom Metazoa; phylum Chordata; class Aves; order Coraciiformes; family Alcedinidae; genus Actenoides; species Actenoides lindsayi. The sequence continues at coordinate 7,927 of WTSP01005242.1, read as the reverse complement.
TGTAAATTAAGAGGTTAGAGGTTGTTTGAAACTTACAGCTTTCCAGGTACTTTGGAGGAGAGAAAGGAATAATTGAATTTAAAAGTCATTTTACTTCACTCTGTATTTCAAATGAAGTACTGTTGGAAGGAATTCTTGGCACTGGGATACCAAATTTAAAAGTGCATGTTTTCTATTTTCATTTAGTCATCTGTTTAAAAAGAAAGAGAAAGAAGGAAAAAGAAGAAGAAAGCCCAATGTCTGAAATATTTTCACATGGCAAATTAATGTATGGGTCGAGCAACGATTTATAATCCCAGAGTGTTCATAGAAGTAAATTGAATACTTACGGTAATTCCAAATTGTTTCTTGCTTCCAGAGTTGAGTCTGCTGGGCTGTAGCACCGATCCTAGCTCTGAGTCCAGCTGGAGCAAACTGGGCCTTTTCCCTATTTATCAGTTTCTGTGCACACACTGGGCTCCAGACACTCCGCAGAGCAATGCTAGGGCTCTGAGACACAAACTTCCCACACAGCCTTTTCTGGGGTCGAAGCAAGGGCAGCTGCAAGTCCACATAAATCAAATAATAACTGGGTCATCAGGGACAGAGGCCATGGGGACCCTCACGTCACTGTTTCCCAGAGTTCTCCCCGTCCGATTACTAAATATTCTGCTTTCTTGGTCCAATTTAAAATTCTCCAATTTGGGCTGCTTAACACTGACATCTCTGAGTGTTAACGGAGAATCTTCATTGCCTGGGCAGAGCAAATACTGCAACAGTATTATTTGGAGAGAGCTCCGTGACATAATAACTGAATTTGGAAGGACGCAAACCACTTACCTCGTTCTCCCCTATTCTAATTCTGCCCTGTGCCCCCATAGCAGACGATGATCGTCAGCAACCGTTGTGGCTGCCAATTTTGCAACATTTCATTCTCAAAAACCCCCAACAAACAACTCTTTCCATTATTAGCAATTCCTATGAAGTGAATAATTACAAGTTGAGGTGTTCATCGTTTCCTAGATAGAAGATGTGATCTTTTGGAGCGTGCATTTTCTTGTTAGGTGTTGGGTCATTACCCTTGCTCCTAACACGATGCACAGCAGGTTGCAAGCATATTAACTCCAGGAGGAGGTCACTTTCCTTCTGTGTAAGAGCAATTCTCACTTCACCTTAGGAAAAAATGGTTCTTTTGTAGACTTCATTGAATTAAATGGCAAAGGGAAAAAAAAAAACCCAACTGTTTCCTGTTGGTTATCTTACTGCAAAGACACTTAGGGACAGTGGGTTTTCATGGATCTGTGGCACATTACACAGCAAACTGACAATACCCTTCAAAGGAGGATCAGGTTGGTATTCCAGGGGCTCCAGAGAAGAGTGTGCTGCTTATTTCCATGTAGGCTGGCAACATCTATGAATCTGTTGGTCTCTGGAGGTGGAATGGTTGAGTCTGGCTTTCAAGAACTAAAAAAGATTGATTCCCATATGTTACTGGAGCATCTTTGAGCTTTCCAATGCTCTGCATTGATAATGTGTGGTGACAGAAGGCTGGGATGCATAGATTAGGAGGTAGAAACAAAGATAATGATCTTGTAAGTTTAATTATGATCAGCATTTGTTTTTCTGGTACGAGCAGCCTCATGCAGCAGCTTGATTAGATGGTACAAAAAGAAACTTCAGTGGTAAAAATGAAGAACTTGAAGCTGTTAGAACTGAGATGTTTGCCATAGCAGTATCTTTCACATATACCATGGGCTTTTTCACCCAGCTTTTCAGCCTTTCTCATGAAAGCTGGAAAAACAAGCAGAAGTTTGTGAAACATTGCCTGTAGCTTTGAAATACTACTGAGTTTTTTTTTTAGTACTTTTTGTGATAGAAGATACTTTGCTGGTAAGCTGTTCAAATACACCTAAAGGACATGGGTATTTAAAGCCTATTGACTTCAGGAAACAAGTCTGAAGCCCAGGTTTTTAGAAGCTGTTCAGTGTTATAAAACTTAGTGGATTCAGAGTAAATTCAATTTCTAAAATAAGTTTATGAGAACCTAAAACTTAATTGTAGTAGAAGTTAACTGCAGTGCCACATTAAGTATTAGCCCATGGGCATTTATTTCAACCCTCGTGCTATCTTCATAGCTGTGGTAATAAAACAATTTTGCATAATCGTGCAGTGATTCAGACCAGGTGTCTGGTCCATGTTAAATACCTGTATTTACTTTGTTTTTACAGATCATTTCTCCTGCTCAGAGCTTAGCGTGGCAATAGAAATGGCAGGCATGAGAGCCCACTTGAGACACATAAAGAACTGCTGCAAAGAAGAGGAAAATAAACTGGTTTCCGTGCTTGTAAGGAATCAAGAAATAAAAAGCTGATTTAGCAGTAAGGAAGATTTTAATTAGATACTACAGAATGCAACTACAGTGGTAAAAATAGGACTGGAATAAGTTGCCTGCACAATCTTCATCTCTGGGTGTTTTGAATATCACTTTGGGCAACCTATGAATTGTTCTCTCAGAGTTACTTTGATCTGTAAAGGAGGAAAAAGGACTTTAGAGATCTCTTCCAGCTCTATTTTCCATTATTTTTTCCTTACATAGGTGAGTTTTATAAACCACTGATGAAGTCTCTGATCAGTAACATGCCTAGTGCCGTTTTACTGGGCAAAGGAAATAATCATATACTTCAAGCATGCTTTACTAGAGGCAAATAAACAAAATGTTGCTCCCCAAAGAGATAACATCCTGAAAATACTAGCTGAGCAAGTTCATGTTATGAGCCAAAATCTGGAAGTGCCACTGAAGTGGAGAATAAGAGGCATGTATGTTTTTCATGGAAAAAAATCAGATCTGATGGCATCGATCTGACCTGAACACCTTGTTTTGCACTGCTTTTGCAGCCTCGTTTCCACCATTAGTGTGAGCTGTGAGTTTGGGTGCAATCTAAGCTCCATAGAATCTCTGCCTTCATGCAGTTGGGTTTGAGAATTTGACGAGTGCTGAAACTGCAGATCAAAAAAGAGCTTCGCTAGATCGGTAGCTGTTGTGAGAATTAATTCTCAATCTAAGCAGAATTCTTTGTTCATCTGAACTAGAGATTCTAGATGTCTGTAACTTGTTTGGTATCTGAATAGTTAAAGGAAATCATATCTACTCCAGCTGGATCTTCTCTACATAACTGACCCGTTTGGCTTGATCTGGTATTGGATTGTTTACGTAACTTCAGTAATTAACCACTATCAGCCTCATTAATGAAACATAAACCACCTCTTCTGCTCATTTATAAAGCATTTGTCAAACAAAACTTAAACAAAGGGCAGAGTCTCAGCAAAGTAGCAGTCCTTCAAAAGCTACTGAGACTCTGACTACAAGTCATTACGGTCGCTTTGTTGTTGTTTTTCAGTAAAAATGAAACAGAAATGATGACATTGTCTATTGCTTTTGGCTAACTTTTCACAGAAACATCTGAGATCTGTCACATGAGGGCAACGATGCCTGGACAACTGCTTTGGCCATTTTGGTACAAAATACTGATGTTCCAGCTTATTACTGTAAATCATTAAATGATGAAAGCAAGAGTCAAATACTAAACAATTGGGAGCCCTTGGAAAACTAATTGCTAATTATAGTGATCGTTGTTATATGTGAGTTAAAGGTTATATTGAAATATAGATTATTTCATTATAGGATGAAGTCTCTCCTGCTAGTGAACTGTTCTGAACAATATAAAAGAAAGTCAAGATGGTTTTTTTTCTTAATCATTAAGTTATTGGTTAGTATCACTATGCATTTGCTTACAGCCTTTTCACAGATCTTGAAGAGCTAAACACTTGACTTTATGTAAGAGCAAAACTGCTTTAAACTTACTTGTAAATCTCAAGACAGCCTACCAAATGTTCATATTTTTTTGTGTGCGTTCTCTTAAGCTCAGTATGCAGGGCAGTCCCCCCAGCTTAAGGCAGAATAGGTACTAATAAACCCATCCATTCAATGCTAACAAAATGTGTGGGTATCCTTACATCACCTTTCAGTACCCTGTGACAAATGTCTGTGTTTTCCCATGGCAGGAAGACCAAGGTTTGTCAATAAAATGCTCCAGTGCATTGGTATCCAGCAAGGAACAGCGTGGAGGAAAGTAAAGGTATCAACTAAAGCTTGATTACCATCTCTTGCAATGATCTCAGGATTGATAGTTCTCAGAGAATGCTTGTAAACCTAACTTTAAGCATTGAGATTCTTAAATGACTTGACTTCTTTATAGGTACAGCAAAGAGAAGCCAAGTCCTGGACCTGATTTCCATAAAGCAGAACATCTTGACACTCTGTATTAAGCATTACAAAATCATTATTGTGGAATCCATTGGTCAGCATTTTATCAGCAGTGGAGTATTGCTGCTGAGAGACTGAAGTGGCTGGATATATCCATTTATCAATGATAATGTTTTCCCTTTTCTTCCCGGACTGGATTCCATCTTAAGGACATATGTCTTAATAGGAAAAAGAATATTAGACTCATAAATGTGAGTGCTGTGGTGCAATGGATGACTGTTCAAGATTTATCAAAGCAAGATAATTAAGATGAACAATAAAACTGAGTTTCTTAGTAATAACTTATGTCACAGGATGGCTCTGTTTTATGCACCAGTAACCCAGCCTGAAATGTAGGCTGGGAAGGGCAAGAGGAGGATTCACTTGGCCTCCTGGTCTGCGAGTCTCTGCTACACATTTTGTTAAGGGCAATACCAGTGAAATTGTGACAGTAGCTGATGATTGTGTTAACACCATCACTTCAATTTAAAAGCGAGCAGTTAAAATATGTTGGGGTCTGCCACAGAGGTTGGCTTTTTCTACCGGTCAATTCCTCTGTGCATTATTATCCATGATTGACTCCACTGCCAGTTTCTGGATGAGTTACAGGTGTTACCTGGTGCACGGTAACATCCTCAGTATCAATGCCTGAACTCCCCTCCCCAGGTTTACAGGTACTATGTTGCTCTCAGGATTCTGTGCTGTGTCTGTTACCAGCCCTTGTAATTATTTTCTTCTGTGGTTTTGGTCTGTCTAGATTTCTTCTCGATTTCCCTACTGTGAGCAAGAACTTCCTCAGCTATACTCATAAATCCTATTATTTACTCCATCGCAGAAATACTATTTATGATTTTTCAAAGATGGCCTATAAATTGTTTTGGTTCTGTAGCATCTTTGCTGTTTTGGAGAGCCTCAACGTGCTTCTATCTAGTGTATACTTTTCCTGCTAGAACAAATCCATGGGCTGTTTGACAAAATACAGCCATGCGGTTAAGAGTTATTAAAAGCATTAAAGCATTAACCTCTTGTAACCTCATTTTTCACTTTGTACACATACATAAGTGTTTAATCGAATTGAAGTTAAACACTAAAAAGTTGGAGAGGCCAAATTTATAAATTCTCTTTAGTTTATACAGAATTGATGTGATAAGCCAAAGGAATTATAAGCCACCAGTACTCAGAAAACGCTCATCCGTTGATTTGTTTAAGCTCTCTTCCTACATACTAGAAGTTTTGGTGACAAGCATTCCCAGCATTTAAATCAAGGAGCTTTGTCCTACTGGGATCCAATCTGCGTCCTGGCGCCACACTAGCTTACTCCACTGTCCTCTGGAAGTTGAACAAATGATTCTGTGTCAAAAGATCTGCTGGAGAGAGGGTGAGCCACATCCTTGAGTGAGAACACAGGACTAAGAGCAGTGTGGTGGTAGTATCGTAGGCTTCCATCTTCTCATTCTGCAATTTTATTTCCAGCAGGCAGAATCCCACAGAGGGACTGCACCGATCCTGAAGTGAAAGTCAGTGCTGGCCCTTGTTTCCTTTGTTTGTCTCTACATGGCATGAAAGGTCAGGACGTCACCCCTGAAGGCAGGGAAAAGTAAGTATTAACTCATAAGTATAAGTGCAAGGAACAGAACAGGCCAGAGATTCAGATACACAATCCAGGTGCAGCTTCTGCCGAGGTGTAGTGACACTTCACACTGCATAACCAGGTTGTTCCTTTGGTCAGCACTTCCTAGTCGATGTGAATTGGAATTTCCAGTGCTGCATGTCTAAATGGGTCCCTGAGGCCCTTCCTGCTGTACAGTCCTTAGAGATTGCACATTCAATTTCACAGAACTTCCTCGTGTTGAATAAGGTGGAAAACAGGAGGGTAGTGAACTGGTACACACGTGTCAGGTCCTGTCAGGCCTACTCCTGTGTGGCTCTGCAAAACTTGGTGTCCAGGCTGAGGCTTTAAAGGCAGCCATGGATTTGAGTGTCTAAGCAGAGAGAAGCCACAGTAGGTGCTGACCAGCACAGGTAGGGTCATTTGAGGGTGTAATAGCGAGGACAGACTGTGGAACTGAGGAAAAAAGCATTGGCTACAACTTGGGGATGTGATGTCTACCTTAGGAGATTCTTTGCCAACTTGTTCCATAACCAGAATGGTAAACACAGTAATATTTGTCAGTTTGCCAAACGCTCATAAATCACCCGTTATGTAAAAGGAATTCTGATAACAAGTTATCTTTTTAGTTTTCTCCAATAAGAAGAAAACTAAGGAAGGACCAGAAGGTAAACCATGCTACAAAGCGTGGTCTAGACCTTTAGTCCAACACGAGTTACTATAAAGCAGCATTACATTTCCCAGATTTGCAAAACATATCTCGTACTTTACTAATTAATCTCATTCTGATGAAATACTCCAAATGCAGCAGCTTATTCTGTGCTCTTCTGGATTCTAGGAATGTTTTGAATTTGTTGCTTCTATAAAATGATCCTAGTCAGCACTTCTGCGCTAGGCTTGATTATCTCTGGGATCATAAACTTTTATCTGATAAAGCATCTTAGATTTTTCTTGTGTGTCCATCCGAACGGAGATTTAAACTTGAAAGATGACACGAGTCCAAGGGAGTCCTGTTAAAACATTATTGTTGAAAACGTTATAAATAAAGTTGGTAATATTAAACGAAAAAAAAAAAACCAACCCAACAACTTAGTGGCACGAAGTTAACCAAAGCCTCGAGGACATCACAGATCACCAACAGTAGCTTTAGTTAGCAAATAAATATCAAAGCAGCAAGTCAGCATTACAAAGCTTGTTATTTTAACTTGAGGAGAGGATGTTTACTGTTAAAAGGGACAAACAAGAATATTAGATAAGATGACAGCTCAACAGATCTCAGCCCAGAATTTATCACACACTGTTTAAGGGAGTATTTGAAAAGATAACCCGAGCCCCGCGGGTCAAGGGTACGCGTCCTCCTGCAAACAGAGCGCAGGACACAGAGCAGCGTCCGTCTGAAGCGGCCTTTCCGCTCCGTCCTGAGCCCGCCCTGAGCAGCCCGGTTCGGCACAGGCGGCACCGCGCGTTCCGAGCTCGGGCGGAACGGAGAGCGCCGGGCTCCGGGAGATAACAGCTCGTTAACAGGGTGAGGGAGCTCGCCCGCCCTGGGCAGCTCCGGAACGCCATTTCCCGGCGACTGCTGCCCCCTCCCGCCCGCACGGACAGCACGCGGGGCTTGGCTGGTGTTTGCGAACTGGCCGGACCCGGGCTGGGGGGGCCGGGGCTGTGAGAGGGGCTCGGCCGGGGGGCCGCGGCCGTGAGGGGGGCTCGGCCGGGGCTTGGGGACCGCAGCCGCGAGTGGGGTTCGGCCGCTCCAGTCCCCGCAGCCTCTGGCGATGGTGACGCCCTTGCGCCGCCAGGCGGCGACCCTGCCCCGTCGCGCGCGCCACGCTCAGAGCGCCGGGCAGCCTCTGACGCTCTGTGCGTGCGTGCGCGGCGCGGCCGGAAGCGGCGGAGGCGGGCGGGTGAGCGGCGGCGCGGCACCCGCCGGGGTCGGCAGGTGCGGGCCCCGGCTCGCAGTCCGGCGGCCGGGGACGGGGGGCGCGCCCCCCGGCGGGGGCCGGAGGGCCGCCCCCCGCGCCGGGGACGGCAGGTCT
>WTSP01005241.1:0-30018 GCA_025331215.1 Actenoides lindsayi | reverse complement strand
TTGTTCATCCAGGCAGGTCTCCTAGCATTCTTTCCTGCCTTTCTCTTTGCCAGTATAGTTTGCTCCTGGGCACTGAGGAAGGTGATCCTTGAATGACAACCAGCTGTCCTGGGCCCCCCTGCCCTCTAGGGCTTTGTCCCTTGGCACTTTGGCCAGCAGATCCCTGAAGCAATCAAAGTCTGCACGCCTAAAGTCCAGGGTTGTAAACTTGGAGTACGTCCTCCTAACTGCCCTGAGGATCTTAAATTCAGTCATTTCATGGTCACTGCAGCCAAGATTGTCCCCCAGTTTTACATCAGACACCAGTGCTTCCCTGTTGGTCAAAACAAGGTCCAGTATAGCCCCTTTCCTTGTCAGTTCCTCCACCATTTGGAGGAGGAAGTTGTCATTTACACACTCCAGGAACATCCTGGACTGCTGGTGCCTTGCTGTGTTCTCTCTCCAGCAGATGTCAGGGTGGTTAAAATCCCCTACAAGGACCAAGGCCTGCGAATGCAAAGCCATTTCTATCTGCCTATGGAGGGCCTCATCCACTTGGCGCTGCTGGTCAGGTGGCCTGTAGCAGACCCTGACTGTAACATCACCTTCCCCTGACTTCCCTTTAATCTTAACCCATATACTCTCAACCGGCTCATTGTCCTTCCCCATATGTAACTCTATGGATTGCAGACGGTCACTGATGTAGAGGGCAACACCTCCTCCCTTCCTACCCTGCCTGTCCTTCCTGAACAGCTTGTAACCATCTACCCCTACATTCCAATCATGGGAATCATCCCACTAAGTTTCAGTAATAGCCATTATGTCATGGCTTTCCAACAGAACAGTGGCCCTTAATTCATCCTGTTTATTGCCCAAGCTGCGTGCACTTGCATAAAGGCACTTCAGCTGGGCTGGCTGGATCACCCTCTTGTGCAAGGTTGTAGTTGTACAGTGACAAAAATTAGCAGTCGTTAAATAGTTTTAAAAGTTTAATGTCCCTGAAACGATCTTGTAACTATAGATCCTGAACTGCTGTTCAGTGAAATTGCTGTATTTGTCAGTTTCATAATGAGTAGCTGTGACATAAAATATTCTTATATATAATTTTTTATTTAGAATATAGGAGGATTAAGAAAAACTGTATATATAGAAGTAATGTCACCTACTGAAATGTATACTGATATTTAGTACTACATATGTGTACTTCAGTGCTGAAATTTGGAAACCTTGTATTTTGATCAGGTCTCCTCAGAAGGTTATAATATACTTGCCTTCCTGCAAAAACTCTCATATATGATTTTTTTTTTTTACTCATTTTTAGCAAGTCTTCTTAATTTACAACGGAGAGGATATAGCTTCTACTTTTCTTTTGTCCTCAGTTTATATTGTGCAAGTGAAACAGCAGGTCTTTCAGGTATCTGCACAATAGGTCTTATAGTACAACAGAATCTTAGTCTCAACTGGAACATCTAACCATTAGTATGATACAATACTGCTAATAACACATATTCTTTCAATGAATGATTTTCAAAGCACAAAACTTAAGCATGAAAAACAACAGAATGCATTAATGAAGCAAATAGAGTCAGGGAAATATTTAAGACTAAAAGACAGCTGTTATTGGCAATTTTGTATTGGATGTTTCCCATCTCTCACATTTGTCTTTATTATAAATTTAAGACATAAATTTATAATGAGAATACTATTTAACTGAAAACTATTTTTTCTGTATTTATAATAGAGATCTGCCTTTAACAGCCACATACAAGCTATGACAGGTTCAAGAACAGCTGGCAAACTTTGGGTTTTCAGGAACTTTTTATTTGTAGCAGCTTCCAAAGAAAGTAAAATTTATCTCGAAAAATGTTGCTGCTGTATGTATTTGAATATTAAGTGACATGCTTTAGATACATTAAGCAAATAAAACACTACAAAAATAATTCACAATGTTACTTAGTAATAATAAGATGTAAGGCCTGTATAAACCCTTTAGCAATTGTTTTTGTTCAATTCTGTCTACTGAACATTAGATGAGTTAGAGGTGTGCATGTAAAATAATGCAAGTAAACGTGGGGAGAGGTGGGGTTTTTATTTTTTGGGGCTTTCTGAAGTCTCTTAATTTATTTGAGAAATCTTTCATTGTTAAATTTACTGATGTTTTGGGACTCAGTTTGGTCAAACTATCTCTGTTCTCACGTGTTTTTAGATGCTCAACTTATACAAAATCTGACAGGATGTATCTGTATTCCAATATTAATTTATGCCAAACCATTGCACTTACATAGGCATCAGCATGAACATCCTCAGCATGAACATCCTCTTAATCCACTTAGTTATATGCATATCTGTGTGGATATCCGTTAATATCTATGTTTGTACTGACTGAAGTGTTAGGATACTAGGATGGTGTCTTTTTAGGATAGCAGTAAATGCAACATATGCACAACATATGTGGGATAAGTTATTCTCTTAATGTTCTTCTTTCTCCCTCTCTCCATATCTTTGTCTGCAGATTAAAAATGTAAAGCTGCAAGCAATCCTTCACAAAAGGAAAATAAAAAACATTTACTGCAAAATGTATCAAACTAAACTCAGCAGACCCAATTCATTATTTTTTTATGTGCTTCCTGTTAAAAAAAAAAAAAAAAAAAGAATTAATGAGTTTACTCTGAGCTCTGACCTGTAGGTCTGTATTGCCTCCAAACCTCAAAGCTATTACGTGTAAATTTTATAACAGTGTCCCTCAGAGATGTGTGACTCCCAAACCAGGCATTTTACAGAGAACAAAATACTATCCACTTAGAGTTTATCAACAGTATGTAGATAATGTAGTATGCTTCTAAACAAAAAAGAAAAATAACACAATCAAGAAAAAAATAATTAAAAAACTCAAATTCCAGGGGTAGGTTTGGAAGAAAAAAGAACAGACTACTTTAAAGGACATTTTTGCCTACTTTACTATGCATAACAAAAAGTGGATGCTTTCTGCAACAAAACAGGCTTTACCCAGTGTAAGCAGGTACATTGGATTAATCCATATGTCAATGAAAGAATGAGCTTTGAGGTTCAGTGCCCTACTGTGATTGAAATGCATGTTATATTAGTTTAATGTTATGCTTCCTCATTAGCTGCACAGATGATGGCAGTAGGCAAAGGAACTTACTTTTCCCCTTACATAAAAGTGGCAAAATAAAATAAGGTAATAACAGGAGAGGCACAGCCCAGTACTATATGTAGTATGTGCAGGCAAAGTCAGGCTACATTAATATCAGGATTCTGAAACACAGTAATAGTCTCAGTTTGTAATGTGCATTTGCCAAATGGAGTATAAACTTACTACTCAATTTAACAAAACACAAAAAGAGCTTTCTACAGCATCAGGCTAATTATTATTTAAAATTATTTTGTTGCTCCTTATTCAGTGTTAACATTATTCATGATGAATTATTTGGTTTTTATGTGATATGCATGGAATTGCATGAGGATTCCAGCACAATTTAGCATTCATTTTTGTTGGTAATTTTAGCAGAGAGACTTTTTAAAAAATAATGTTACTTCACATAGTATTCTTCCTTACATGCTGTAAGATCTTATTCATTCTGCAACTACAAGGGTAGTTTTCATCATCTTGCTTCAAGGAAATATATTCAGGCTGACAAATTTTCACATCTTCCAGTTACTTATGTGCACTAACCACTGCACTCTAGGGTAACCTTTTTTCTGGCTCACTCTCTTCTACTGGAGTTGTTTCAATTTGAATAAAAAGTTTATTCAGGCAAACAGAGTGATCTAGAATATCAGCTTGAACTCTGGTCATCTACATGTCACCTGTACTTATTCTTGGCATTTTCATTATCTGTTCATTGTAGTTTATTCTTTCTTTCAGCCTTTATAGTATATACACATTGAGTTCTGTGACTGATCCTATGCCCAGTGACATGAGAACAGTCTTTCTATTGACATCAGTGGATTTTGCAGAAGATCCCTGTTGAATATGACTATCATTTTTCCTAAGATACTTTGTTCTTGTTAGTCTGGGAATTATTATGGGCCTACATAGGAGAAATCCTGGCAAGGAGAAATATGATAAAAATAAGACTGCTTCTTCTATAGCAGATAATTTCTCACATGTTATATAGAATATTGTTTGGTATTTTTAAAAATCATCCTCTGATCAAGTCAAATTCATTATTGTCAACAATATTCATAGTGAACTTTGCCCCAACATAATCATCATTGTTCTCCAGCTGTAACACACACTAATTAACACACCAGTGATACTCCTATAACAGATATTAATAAGAAGTAGTTATCAAGGCATTAAATCTGTATGTATCTTCTAATGGAGTATTATTTTTGTGAACAAGACAATGACCCTAAGAAAAGGATGCGCATGTCACTATACTGTGCTAATATAAAGTTAGTTACTTTTTGAAGAAAACCAGAGTTCAAAGGCTGTTGAAGAAACTCAGAATTGTTAACAAGTTAACCGGTAGAAGCACCAGATGAGAGCAGAAGCTTTAAAAGTGGAGATGCAGGAATATCAGGGAGGCTCCAAGGCTATCAATAGCAATTACCAAAGGTCAGCAGCTGGTCATTAATGTGATGCAAAAACTGCTCAGTAACTGAAGCTGATCATAGGGTTAACAAAGAGGAAAAAGAACCAGTTCAGCATAGATTAAATTTAACATACACTTGTTCACTTGTTGAAATGCTCTCAGATCTTTTTCCCTGAGTACCCTGCCAGCCTCGAGTGTCCATGCTCAGCCACCCCCCCTTGGGACTCCCCTTACCCTGCCCAGGGACCAGGACCCCATTTCACCCCGCTTTTAGTAAACTCTTTGTTCTGCATAAAAGATGCCTGTCCTTAACTTGCACATTTTTAGTCTGGTGCCCTCACTGTCAGGCTTTGCTGCAGCTTGGCTGCTGCAAACCAGATGTTTTATAGAGCCTGATGCAAGCCATCATTAGTTTGTGGTGTCTCATTAATGACTAATGTTTCTACTGCTTCCTGCCTTCATCTAAAACTGTAATATCTAAAGAGAGAAAGTTTTTGAATAGGGTCAAGAAGAAATATTGTTTCACCTTTTCCTACTACAAGCCACTGGAACTGATATGCTAGAAAGAACACATGTAAGATCTGATCCCCTGGTCTATGTTTTGGTAAATGAAACAGATCAGGACTTACCTTTATTTCTGGCTCTGAGAGCAAGTCCTACAACATAACTCCTATTTCAAGAGCTAAACATACTGCCCTTCCGAAATCCAGATTAAAAAAAAACAAAGCAAAACCCCCCCAAAAAAACCCAACAAAAAACCCCAACAAAACAAAAAAACCCACCCAAAAACAACAAGAAAAAACCCCACCAACAAAAAAGAACAGACCAATCACACCCGTTTTATCAGATCAGAATCAGCTCTGCCCTGTTCCATCCACTGAACTTTTCCTGAGCAATGTTCAAGGAGAGAATATTAGTAGGCAGATACCAAAACAAGCCTGAGAACTTGCTAACAGTTAAATAGTATGGATTAATCTATTCCATAGCTCAAGTCTTGCCCTGGCAAGACTTAAATTATTAGTACAGGTGCACCTATGAAGACCTAGAAAAAAAATTAAGTTATAAGTATGATTCTTTCTGGCATTCATCATGTTATGCAGTCTTTTTTTCAGTTCACTGGTTAAGAAACATGGCTTTTAGCAAAAAAAAAAAAAAAAAAAAAGACACTTAACAACAAAATAGCAAGTGCACAAACACAAAATAGCTCACAGAAGCCCTGCTCTACAGTGTTTGTACACTGCATGAAATCAGGCTAACATAAAATTAAGGCAAAAGTAGAGAACAGAGCAGTGCAATAAGGAATTGTAAGAGATTACTCAGAGGCTGCTTTTAATGATCATACTGAAAGAAGCTACTCTATTTAAAAATGATGTTCAGACTTTTCTTATTGTAGCAGAGTTCACAACAGAGAACAAGCTTACATTGATTTTTTCTCAATTATTGTTTTGATCTATTAAAATGTATTGAAATAGATTAACTGCATTTGTTCAATATTTATTGTTATTTTATCTGCCTTAAAATCTGTAATGTAAGCAATTTGTCGATTATGCTGAAAGGTTTAATTTTAGCACAACTTCTACACTCTGCTGCTGAAACACAGCTGTGTAACTCAATATTCTCTAGTGAGTTACAACAGATATTCATAAATTATGCATTTATAATACAACCCTCAAAACTTTATGAAATGTGGGGATCATACAAAAAAGTCATGATGCAAAACCTAGTGTTCTCTACCACATTCCCTGCTAAATCATTTTTAAAAATGGAACAAAAATGTATCTTGTTAGTATTCATATCAGGGAAACACTATCTGCTTATAAAGATGTTTATTTCCAGTCCTTATCACCCTTGTTTATTCTGCTGTTCAGGTCACTTCATGAGACCTAAAATTCTCTTGAAGTGTACAATCCAATGAAAAATAACTATTTTATTGTCACTGCTATTATAGAGACTTCTCATGGAGACTTATTGTACTGTTCTGCAGACTTCATTGTTATTTTTCTTTCCTGGTTTCCTAGAACTACAAGGGTCCATAGTGTTACTTCCTAAGCTGTGTCTCCTCCTGATATCATCAAGTTCATGATGGACTTGAGCCAGGAATGTGCACTCACAGCCCAGAAGATCCTGGGCTGAAGGAAAAGAAGTGTGGCCAGCAGGTTGAGTGAGGTGATTCTGCTGCTCTACTCTACTCTGGTGAGAAGCCACCTGGAGTACTTCATTGAGCTCCGGAGTCCTCAGTAGAAGTATGTGAGCTTATTGGAATGAGTCCAGAGGAGGACCAAAATGATCAGAGGGCTGGAACACCTCTTCTATGAAGGCAGGCTGAGATAGTTGGGGGTGTTCAGCCTGGAAAAGAGAAGGCTCCGGGAAGACCTTATTATGGCCTTTCAGTACTTAAAGGACTTTAAAGATGCCTTCCAATCCAAACAATTCTATCATTCTGTGATAAGTAGTTAAAATCACTTGTCCATTTTCAACATGGAAAATTTAGTTTTGCTCATCTTAACAGTGTTCTTTCTACTACAGCCTCTCAGAAGAGTACTCTGATAGGTAGCTTTTGTTGTATTTGAGAATTTCTCTCTCTTAGTCTTTCTTGGTGAAGTGATTCCAGTGAAAATTAGCACAAAGTAGATGACAGACTAAGTATAATTTCTTTTTCATTTGTCATTAGGGTACTAATTTGAGGTCTGTCAGAACTTCTCAGAGTAATATAATGAATATTTAAATACTTGAAGCGGAAAATCAACATGTCTTTACCTATCCAATATTACAGGTATATCGAGTTTTCCTCCATGCTCTTAGAGATAAATGTAAGAAATTCTAGTGCTCTGTTGTTTGCGATACTGTCAAACATACACTATCTTTCATTAGTGTTGTGTACTTATTGCACTTAAATCGATGGGATGAAGAACAATCAGATTTAATTATTGTTCTGATTTACATCATGTTGCTTTTTCAAATTTCAAGTACATTTTAGCCTGATTTAGTTTTTCTTTAGCCCTCACACCTAGCCCATGATTTTTGAATTGTAGTATTCTTTCTTTACACAAGGCAAAAGAACAAAAAAAAGGACAAGTACAAAAGGAATTACTAAGTGGAGCATAGTAAGTCTTACTAAATAAGTTTTACTTAGTAATTCTTTACAGTTTAAAGCATAAAATGCATAATGAAGATGCTAGGATCTTCCTTGTAGGAGGCATAATAAATTATTTCAAGAAAATGTCATTGGGAAAAATCCTTTCAGGTTCATCAAAAGTTATTATTTTCACAGAATTTTGTAGAAAATGGCTTTGAAATATTGCATGGACAGAGTTTAATATGCAAATAAAATGAAAATAATTACATTCTTACAACTCTGAAATATGTTAATGATAATCAAATAGGAATATTTAATGTCAGGGTACTCTGTGAAGGTAAAATGCACTGTAACACATGAGTTACAAGAAAACTTAACTGGAACCTCTTGACAACTTAGCTCCTGAATGAACATGAAAGGCAAAGGAAGTAGAGTACAATTTTACTCACCGTATTTGATTTCTTTCATTATGGACATTGTGAAATTGTGTGTGGGGAAAATAAAAACCAAAATAAAACAAAAATTGGGATTTTCATGATTCCAGTTCATTTGTATGTTTTTTTCTGTGTGAAATGTCTTAAGATTGTGGTATATGAGGTCAGCCCTATCAACAATGTCTTTCTCACCCAAGGGTTTTTGCTAAGGAGATTGCAGGGGTCTTGACGGGGCTTTAAACTAGACTTGAAGAGGAAGGGGGATAATATCAGGCTTGCCTGCGACAAGCTATGGGATGACATGCCATGGTTAGAGGGATGGGGAGGGCCCTCAGCCTGTTGTTTTGAGATGTGCTGGGTATACTGTACCTGAAGCCTTACAGAGATGAGTCAGGGGCTCCTGAAGTAATAGGAGCCAAAACAGAAACATTGGCAAAACAACTCAAAGGAATTAAAAGGAGTTCCTCTAAGAAGGTGATATGGTCAACAGCCAAGCTTAAGTGCTTCTACACCAATGCACACAACAGGGGCAACAAACAGGAAGATGGGGACTAGTGCACAAAGTCCCTCTCACTGTAAGAGAAGATCAGATTCAAGATCACCTGAGAAACCTGAACGTACGTAAGTCTATTGGACCTGATGAGACACACTCCAGACTCCTGAGGGAATTGGCTTATGTAGTTGCCAAGCCACTCTCCATGATACAACAAGTGATACACAATGTAATTGCTCACCACCCACTGACCAATGCTCAGCCATTTCCTGAGCAGTGATACACATCCCCTGGCCAACTCCCTCAGTTTATATACTAAGCATGATATTCAGTGCTATGGAGTATGCTTTTGGGTCAGCTGTCCCAGCTATGTTCCCTCACAGCTTCTTGTGCACCTGCACACTAGCAAAACATGGGAAGTTTAACACCCCTTCATTTCCTAACAGCAACTAAAACCATCAGTATATTATCAATATTCTTCTGATACTGAATACAAAACATGGCACTATTCTAGCTACTAAGAAGGAAAATTAGCTCTATACTAGCCAAAATCAGGACACAAGGAAACTGTCACAAATCTGCAAGTGCCTTCATTTTCTAGTCAGATATGTTTCCATTATACCTAGAGTTTCATTAGAATTCCTGAAAGAATGGGTCATTCTAATGATCTTTGTGTGTACCCCAGAAAAAACATAAAATATAGAAAAAAAGAAACCATATTCAGAATATTTTCAGGCCATGTATTGCTAATCTCATTTGAGAATGAAATTAAGCCATTGAGAGGTGTTATTCTGAGTGTTTATAAAATGTTATACAGTCAACCATGGTAGGATCTGAATGGTGGGAGAGCATTTTTTTTTTTTTTTCCAGAACAGTACACCATTTCCTATCCATCTACCTGTCTGTGCCTCCTTCTTAGATACTGTCCAATTTAAAAATACCCAGGATAGTCAGAGAATTACAGTTGTGACATCAATCCCTTGGCTTGTTACTAGATCCTGTTATCTTTTCATGCCTGTTGTGTTCTCAGGTCTTACAAATCTATGTTGCAACTGTCATGGCTAACTGTGCTAACGACTCAGTCACAATCTTACATGTCTGCAAGGTCTGAGCACAGAAATACAGAGTGAGAAGTCCAATGCTAACAAGGAGGTAAATGCATAAATAAAGGTTTTGCTGGATAAATATAGTTAAAACCAGACAAAGGCAGTGCCTCTTGACTGCAAGTATTGTCATGAAAAGCTCTTGAGCAGAGACACTGCTAGATCTAATTCTGCTTATCAGGTTTGGCAAAGTGTGAAAGTAAACAGATGTGAGTTTGACCTTTCTGTTGTAATTAGAGAAGACATTGCATTTTTATTGCATGTCTCCAGGGTTAGGATTATTTGCATAGGAGTATCTGAACGTCTGGGGTCAGAGTTGTTTTACAGGTTGGCAGGTGCATCACTTTGGAAGTCAGAGAATGATTAATGAGATTAACTAGATATACAAAGTACCTGAACTGAAGCACAGCTTTTCAAATACAGTGACTCAGTAAGTAATGAACAATGTTGTGTAATTTTGGTGTGTGTCTGTGTTCAGCAGCCTTTAAACTCATAATTTCTATGAGATTCACTCTTTTCCTTTAAACATTTTTTCCCTTCTAACTTCTTTCTAAATGTCACTGACATACTGCAGCATGACTGTTAGAATTGCAGTGGCATTTAGATTGTCACTCTATTCCTTATAGTTTATAGTCTTAATCCAGAGCAGCCTAATCCACTAACAGATTTCATAAATTCATTGGTACTAGTGCTTCATTAAATCAGCCTGTTCAAGAGAACATCCTTCAGTTATAGGAAGTCATCTCTTCATCTCCACTGCTTTGTTCATCCGCCTCCATTCGTTACAACAAACAATTCACTGATGTCCTTTCTCTAGTGAATAGGATAAATGCTTTAAGACTATGTTTTCTATTTCTTGCTTGGCCATTAACTTGCTATGTTATTTTACAAAGCTTTCTTAATTCTCTGTACCTTCTATTCTTTTTGTCTTGCCTACTTAGACTGTAAGCTCTTAGTTACAAAGCCCTTAGCAGAACAAAGTCTTAATCTCTAGGCATTATAATAGCATTCAGTAACATCAGTTCTGCATGTAAGCCCACTGAAATTGTTGAGAGTTTTTATGTTTATTTCAATATATGTGACCATGCTCAGTGGAATCCTTGTACTGTTTTATACAACAAAATACTGAAAACACATTGGGAAGTTCTGTAGTCAGAAATGTCAGAATTGAGGAAGATTTCTTATTTTTCACCTTTTTACCAGTAAGTAAAAGATGCATGACTTCTTTTCAGCTGAAAGCATGATTCAGGAAAAGGCTATAAGGGCCTACAAGTTAGGTGTTATGATCTATTTTCTGTAGTGGATCTCAAAAAAAAAAAAAGAAATAAAAATGCAGTGTTAGTTTTCTAGGTTCTTTTAAAACATTTGTTGTGGAAGGTAAGGGACCATAACAAACCCCACAAAAAACACAAACAAACAAAAAAAATCAGCCAACCAACACCAACAAAACCAAATCAATAAAGAAATTTGGTGGTCTGAATGGGAAATTTCTCATAGCTCACTCACAGAATCCTAAGCACATCTGTAAAATCCGATCTCCCTCTGACTCTTCACAGTAATGTAAGTATTCAAAGCAGGATTGAAAGTGCATTTTGAACCTAGAATTTGTGCTAAGAACAAAAGACTGATAATTACAAACGATTACTACATATCAGATAGTCACTGCATACTAAAAATACCACCCTGTGCAAAGGCAACAGAGACAGATAGAAACATGCAGCCTTGAGAGTAAAGTTGCATCTACATCAGAATTTTAGTTCAGCTCTTGTGTTTTTAAAACAAAGCTGAGCTTCTTTACCTACTGCACTTTGGTTCACATCATGGAATAGTCTCAGAGAGTACAAACTGCATTGTTTTTAGATAAAAGTTGATTTCTTTTAGATAAGACTAAAAACAGGTTCTTGGAGCTTACCTAATACACTCCAGCTGCTAGTTGACATCCAGTCCTTGTGTTATATCACAGAGCACCACTCCTAAACATGGATTTCCTGAATATGTATTGTCAGCACCATCTGTTTAATTCTATTGCTTCATAATGTAAACATAACCTCAGACACTCTCAGGGTAGGAAGGATACAGACTTGAATCTTCAAATAAATACTCTAAAATCAGATCTTTCTCTTTTTATTCTGTGATGATGTACTCATCACCACTGTTTTAAAAATGAACTATGTATTGTCTGAGATCTCATCTTGACAACCTGTGCCCAGAATACTCTGATTGTATCTGTGGAATGTGTACTTTAAGAAAGACTATACTGTTCTGCCATTTTACGAGCTCCAGAAGAGGTTAACCAGGAGCTGCAGAACTCTTAGGCTGTACCTGAGTTCTGAGTATGCATGGAAGTACAGTTGCAGATCTCAGAGAAACATTCACACTAAAAGGAAAACCAGCACCTAGAGTGCAGCAGCAAAGGAGAGAGCAAGTTATTTTGTTTCCTTTTGCAGTAGAATGTGTTTAAGGATGCACAGCTATTCTTTGATATACAAGGTCATATTTACCACTTCTTTTTCCCCAGCATCCCAGGCTAAACTACCAGATATACAGAACTTTTCACTAATTCTTACATCATTTGTTCCACAAAATTTCCTATCAGTTTAAATACCACTTCACCCATAACTTTATCTAAAAGCTATTGTAGCTGTGAAAATCCCCACCAGATGTAATTTTCCTCTTTCTGATTTCTCTCCTGCACTCTGCATTACATGTTTTTCCCTCTTCTTTCCACTCCTTTGTTGTTTATCTTCTTCTTTGTTTCTTCTGCTTTTCTATTCCATTGTATTACATTTTGTGCGTGGGCAACAAAGTAAAATGAAAAAAATTCTCAGCTCCAAAAAGCTGCTTTCACTTTCCTGTCTCCACACAAAACAGAGAAATCCAAACCAATGCAGCGACAACAACAAAAAAACCCAACCTGCCTGTACATCTTATCATCAAATTCTGACCCACTTTGAACTCCATGGGGGCAATTTTGAACTCCTACAGCTACTGCAAGTACAAGATGCCAGTAACCTTAGGGACAGTTTTAAAGATCATAAGTTGGAGCATGACTTCTTACCTGGAAGAAATACATCATTGAGCTCAACTAGGAAGAGATACATTTGTCAGGTATTTGTCCCTGCCTCACCAATTACTGACAGGAAAATAAAGAAAAATAGCTTGAAATGAGTCAACGACTCAAATGCACTGAACAGTCCATAGTAGCCATTACTTAACTTTTTCTTACTATGGTCAGGATCCCAAGATAAATTAAGCAGAGAAAGCACTGAAATCCTAACAATGCCCACTCACACCACATGCCCCCAAAAAAACCTGGCTGAAAAGGGAAGAGATGTATCCTTTCCCATGGTCAAAGTATGCCACAAAACTCATGAAGGATCTCTGAGAAATGTCACTTGGCTGACCTTCTCTCATCTGGTTGTTTCAGCTGTCATTTATAAGTAAAGTATAATCCCCACAGATTTCATCATCACAGACACAACAACATTTTTGTATTTGTCTCCAAATAAGTTTCATTGCTATATAATCAACATGTTAAGTGTAAAGTGCCATTATTATAAATGAGCTAGTAAGCTCTTCTGTGTCATTTATTCCCTCTAATCAACTCTAGTTCTTGGCAAATATATATGTGTCAGTATGCTTATTTAAGAATCTCTTTCAAAAGGCCCTTCTGGTTTTTGTTTTAGCTAAGACCAGACTGACATACAGGGAGGAAAAACATGACACCACCTTCTCTGCTAACAATTCAAATGGGAGCAAGAATGTGTCTCACATTAACACTTAAAGGAAAGCATACTTGTTTAAAACTGGTGAAAATGAGGGAAATGTTATTTCAGTTCATCTTCATAAGGGCCCTGTTTCTTAAAGATCCATACTGATTTCTGCACTGTAAAAGTCTCTCTACCTACTCTACCCTACCATGTGTCTTATCTTCAGCTTAGTATACTATAGAGGATAACGTTCATTACTGAATATGTTACACCCAAAATCTTATCATGGACAAAAAGGAAATACAATTCATGTGTAAAGTGAAAAATTTATTTTTATTCTAATTGAAATCTTACTAGACTAGTTAAAGAAATACTTCTAGCCCATCTTTGTTGCAGAAAAAGAAATTTAAAAAGTTGCATTTCCAAGGATGAGTTAGTCCATCCCTTTCTTCCTGACATAGAATTAAAGAATCACAGAATCATTAAGATTGGAAAAGAACTCTCAGACCTTCAAGTCCAACCATCTATTCAACATCATCATAACCAGTGAATCATGTGCTGAAGTGCCACATCTGTATGTTTTTTGAACACCTCCAGGGATGATGACTCCACCACCTCCCTGGGCAGTCCGTTCCAATGCCTAGTTAAGTTACTCTCATGTCTTAGAAAATGGGTACTAGTATATTCATAGACTCATATTACAGAGTCAGCCTTCACAATGAGTCCCAATGTCCATCTTTTCACCTGCTCACCAGTGTGGGATGAAGTATTTGGTTTTGTCTTCTGGTTATCTACAGTATAGATAATAATTCAGAGTTATGGTAGTTTTTTTAACTCGTATAGCTCCCCTCATTAATATACATGAAAAAATAGTCAGTTTACTCCAAAAGTACATTGTGCTGTAAGTACCATACATTAAAGGCCCTTTCAGGCCAGAAAGGAGATCTAAACCTTCTTGTTCCCAGAATTTCTCAGAGGGGACCTTTTGGATGAAGAAGGCGTTGAAAGTAAAGAAAGCAGTGTTTTCTAGAGTTCTTGCGTGAGAGAGAAAAATAAGAAAATACACATATACCAAAAAAAAATGTCCCATATTGCTTATCAAGTCACAGAATAGGAGCTGGACGGTGTTCACTCTCAGACAAATAAAGTAAAGCCTGAGAGGAAAGATCATGAAAGAGGCAGAAAACAACACAGCCTCCTAATATATCTAGGTCAGAGACAATTATGCTGAGGGTATATCCACATTGCAGGGATTAAGTCCCTAAATTGGCAGCACTCTAAGTAAAATTGACCCAAAGCTCTGAACAACTTGATGTAACTTCAAAGTTATATTCAGCTTAGAAGATGGTCCTGCCCTGAGTGAGGGTTCCCCACTCCAAACTGAATTATGCTATATCCCATCAAACCTAGCTTATTTTATGATTCTGTGAAGATAAAACACCCTGCTGAGATACTTTTGGACTGCATTTGGTAGGTGTACAGTGCTGTACTTTGATGAATCCAATGTATTCAGCTCAGGCTGTAGTTGCTTAAGGGTCTGTAAAATGCTGATTTCTTGATAAAGTGGTAGTTTCTAGACTATTTACCTTACTGATGGATCATATATCCTTCACAGTTTAGTAGACAGACTAGTGCTGCCTCACCTACAGATTCTAATATGAAAGATTTGTCAAAGATGCAACAGATGTCAAAGTAAATGTCAAAATAGCATCCACACTCAGTTGTAGAAAAAAGTTCATAAATTCTTCTAAAATTACAGAGAGGGAAAAAAGCCCCAACACTTATGGCTTAAAGGTCCTCAGTAATAAAAATCAATAAAAATCTTGAAAGAACACCAAAGTTGCCTATAAACACAAAGAGAAATTTCTCCAGAAAGCCAGGATTTTGCTTCACAGAAAGGACATACCTAACATATAACTAAATAGAGGGTACTACAGAGGGATCTTTATCCAAAGCTCATTATTACAACCTAGCTGCCATACACATAACTTGTATCACACCAAAAGAAGTACAGGGCATGCTTACATCATTCAGGGAAACATAGGACAGTAAGTAAGAACTAACTTCAGTATCAGAGTCACATACATCTGTCAAACCTACTTCTAGATCCAAGCTAATTAACCTACCCAACAAATAATGTTAACTAGCCGAAGTACTTCACTACACTAGTCCACATTCGATGGCTACATGCATGACACTGTGCTTTAACAGTGTCCAGACATATTGGTTAATTATCATCTGGTTTATATACAGCACTACATTCAGTGGACATACATTCATGTCTATGGAGACTTATTCAAGATTCCTTATTGCCTCTTCAAAACAGCACTACTGAGTTCTTTTGTGTTAATATGACCATTTTCTAATTCTTTATTTCAGTGTCAATAAGATTTTATCCAAGGTATTAGAGCCCTTGGATGAACACAGTCACTTATATATGCCATATCTCCCAATGCCTTCTTGTTATTGTCAGGCCTACAACCTGTAAAAACCTCTGGATTCAGACAGCAATTTTGTACAAAAGAGAAATAAAAGTAGAAACTGTCAGCTATGTCTAGGCCCTCCCAGTAATGGAAAGGGATTTATTTTGTTTTAAATAGCATTGTAAACATTAGGAAAAAGCAGTGTTTTGTCACTGTTGCTATGGACACCCATACTGTATAAAAACCACAGATTTGATTTCCAAATTTTCTAGCTCCTAAATTAGGTAATTTATGCTCTACCTAGGCTGGAATATTTTTAGCTTCAGTGCTTATGGTAAATTGTAGCTGAAGAAATTAAATGAGATTTCAGATTTCAGCCATATAAAATGGAAAAAGAGGTAGAGGGGAAGGTCTCCTCTTAGACTGATGGATAGATTACTCTAAAAAAGCTATTCTGGAGAAAAAAGAGGAGTACACAGAAGCAACTGTAGCAGTTGACATAGAAGCAGTCAGTCCTGATACAGGACTTCAATAAAAGCATTTTCCTGTCATCAAAGTATCACCAAAGTCTCACCAAAAGAGTGGTCAATGTAGGGAAGAACTATCTGTATTTATAGCAGCAGACTGTTTCTGAATCCCTCTCTCTTTTCTTCATATTCCATTTCGTAAGACATAAAAACTGTCAATGTCAAAGTCAGTCTTGTTTCCTACAGTCAAGCTCACATTCCTTCCAAATCAAACAAGATAAGTAACGTGCTTTAGTGTGATATATATATTTACATATACCTACATATTTAATATATTATATTCTTAGAATTTATTCAGCTTTCTTTTCAGGTTTCTATTGTCTAATCATGAACATTAAGTCTTAAAGTCTCGTGTTGTGCACTGGTCTGCTAAACCAAGGTTTTAATATTTATATAACTTCGTATTTGATAAAAGTTACCATTCAGAATGAAGCAATAATTCAATAAAAACAGAGCAACCCTAACTATAATAAAATGGTCTTACATAAAATTATTGTACAAATAATGAAAAATAGATTTCTATTTCATTGAACACTTACAGATTAATAAAAACTTTATATAAAAAAAATATTTTATTGTAACAGTTCAAACTCTCACTCTCATAACAAAATCATAAGACTTGGAAATCCAATATTTTGTTGACTTTTCAAGAGAAAAATTCTGTGCTTTTCAAAGTATGCAAAAATATCTATATTTTTTTCTCTTACCTATTGCTGAGGTTATATCTTCATGTCTTAGTTGTTGCAACTGGAAGGATAGAGGAGAACACTACTTGTGCTCCTGTTGTCCCAAGGCCCTGAGGTCTCTCTTCATTGACCTTGGATTTCATGCTGTGAGTACCAGGGTAGGATGTTTTCTCACCACCTTTTTAACCCAGGCCCCAGGGAGGCAGTGGACTTCTTTAAGAAGTGGGTCTGGTCTGTGTATCAGGCCTTCTGTTCCCTTCAGAAGGGAGTCACCTATGACAATGACCCATTTTTTTTTCTTTGTAGGAGCAGTTTTGGTGCACAGAGTAGGCCAACTTAATTTCAGTGACACTTCTTAGGTAGATGAATCATCAACCTTGTTATTATTAAGCTCCACTTGCAGGGCCTCATACCTGTTATATAAAGGGCACCTGGGAAGGTGGGGTTGTTGCTGAGGGGACACACCTGCTGCACTGGGCAGGCAGGAACTTGTCATTTTCTCCCTCCTTCTGGTCATTATATTCAGTCACATTCAGTAGGAAAGGGAATCCTCCATGTTATGAATCTTTTCTGACTGTTGGGCCTGTCTCAGGGAGGGCAGGATATGATTCAAGTGATCATTTCTCTCTCACACTCCCTGATACTCCTCCACCTACTCAGGTCCTCCCAGAGCTCTGTCACTAAGCAGAGGAGTTCCTCTACCTGAGCGCACAACAGGTGTGCTCACTGCTGCCGTCCTGTACCGACGTGAGAGGTGGGCACAGCCTGCAGCCTGACACCCGGCTGGCTCCAAGTTCCCACTGGAGCTCCATCTGGGAAGCTGCATCAGTCACAGTGTGTGCAGAACTTAAAGAAGCCATAGCTTTCTGCCACATGGACATCATCCCTCCCTGATCAGAGTTTCAGCACCCTTCCTGCTCACCCTTCAGTGCAAATGGCCATGCAAACTGCCCTGACACACATGCTGATGTACCCCACCCTGCTTGCAGTGCTCCCCAGGGGCTTCTTTTATAGGTGTGGTTGCCCTTGCCCCAGCAGCACCCAGGCCTTGTCAGCCTCTCCAGCAAGAGCTGGCAGCTCCTGGTGGGTCTCTCCAATCCCCTGGCCTGTCCATATTAAAGGAAAACCTCAGGAAAGCCCCTGTGCACTGAGACCTACTGCTCTGCTGTGAGCCAGGCTTGATCTGGAGCAGCTGCCCTCAGCAGCTGGCTCTAGGCACAGGCATGTGCCTCACAATCAACCATTATTCTTTATCTGTCTGGTATATCATTACCCTGGTTCTTTCTTCAAACTGAGTATTCAGTAACTGTTTTAATTATCAGGGAAGTAGGGTACACTTGAATCCCTCAGAATGACAGAAGAAATCATACTTCAGGTATGCTAACAAAGGCCTTAAGTTTGTTGTTGTTTTTGTTTAATTGACAAATATGTCAGAACTTATAAAGCATCTTGTACCATGAAGAACTCCAGACATTTCCAGTGCAGTGGTTTGGAAAGTTTTGCCATTATCAGCTATGCTTTAGAATGCAAGAAAATACCTTTTTCCTTTAACTCAAGAGCATACTCCATGTAAGTGTACATCTTACCAATAGCACAAATAACTACAGTAATTTGCAATGTCTTCTTAAGCTGGTGATGTAATACAGCAATATGTGATTGATGATAAGCTGTACTTCCGTGACGATGGCCCTGATACTTCTGTAAGAATCCAAACTGATTAATAGCAATCAACTGTATCAATCAAAACTGGATGTGCTGGTGATTAGTAATGTCATCTAGCTTTTTTTTCTTACAACATATTTAGGACTGTTTATAAACCCTCATACACATACACACACGCTTATGCATAGTATCACAAAATCATAGAACAGCTTAGGTTGGAAGGGATATCAAAGATCATCTAGTTCCAAGCCCCTACCTAGAGCATGGACACCTTTCATTAGATCAGGATGCTCAAAACCCCATCCAGTCTGCCCTTGAACATTTCCAGGGATATGGCAACCACAGCCTCTCTGGGCAACCTGTTCCAGTGTCTCACCACCCTCACCATAAAAAATTTCTTCCTTTATATCTAATCTAAATCTACCCTCTTTCAGTTTAAAGCCATTACCCCTTGTCCTATCACTACATGCCCTTGTAAAAAGTCCCTTTCCAAATTTCTTTTAGGCCCTTTTTAGGTACTGGAAGGCTGCTATAAGGTGTGCCCAAAGACTTCTCCAGGCCTGTCTTCATAGCAGAGGTGTTCCAGCTCTCTGATCAATCATCTTCATGACCCTTCTCTGTGCTTGCTTCCACAGGTCCATGTTTTTCTTATGTTGCAAGCTCCAGAGCTGAATGCAGTACACCAGGTGGGGTGTCATGAGACCAGAGTAGAGAATCATCTCCCTTTACCTGCTTGGTCAGCCTTCTTTTAAGTCATCCAAGGATACAGTTGGCTTTCTGGGTTGCAAGTGCACATTTCCAGGTCATGTTGAGCTTATCTTTACCCCCACTCTCTTAAACGCTTATGTGTTGGGTTTGTGTCAGGTGGGCTTTTGGTAGTGGGAGAAAGGGTTACTGATGTGGCCCCTGTAGGTGTCTTCAAGAAGCTCCCCCTGCTCCAAGTGCGATCTGCCTCTGGCCAAGGCCAAGACAATCATCACCTCTGCAATAACGTATTTAAGAGGAGAAAAACCTATGGACAACTTCTTTCACCATGTGGACGCCAAGGTCAATGAGGAAGGACGGGGGAGGCATGTCAATGCAGCCATTCCCCTTTGGCCCATGGTAAGGTGGCAGGCTGAGCCCTTGCAACCTTTAAAGATCAACAGTGGAACACAGTCACATCTATAGCCTGTGAAGTACCTCATACTGGAGCATACTTTAGAAAGTTTGTATGCCTAATACATTCAGAACCGTGTACAATAATGCCAATCAATGGTTATTTATGTAAAGAAAATAAAAATGGTTCTGTTT
The DNA here is from genome assembly GCA_025331215.1 of Actenoides lindsayi. NCBI lineage: Eukaryota > Metazoa > Chordata > Aves > Coraciiformes > Alcedinidae > Actenoides > Actenoides lindsayi. The sequence goes on along the minus strand of WTSP01005241.1, from coordinate 10,073 downwards.
ATCTGTTTCTATATCTGATTATCATTCTTAATTCTACAAAGAAAAAAAAATCTTGCAAAAAGTCCAGAATGCTTCCAACTCCAGAGGAAAAAGACATTGAATAAACTGGTTGAACGTCTGTATTTTTATCACCCAACTAAATGTAACTGAAATTCTCAGGTTTTAATCTTGCCCATCATTTATGGAAATAAGAAACCTGGCAACTTGATATGATAGTATATGGGTGGATGAATGCCTATAAATCTTAACATGTCAGTACAGAGAATATGGTTTTGCTTAAATGCAGTCTGCAGATAAGCCAGCAAAGAAGTCATGAAGGCTATTGCTATGCCCTTTTCACCTCTATATGATGATTCTAAAATACTCAGAAAAGATTACACTCTAATATCAAGCTGGAGATGAGACCACAGTTAATGACACTTTCTGTTCTATTCTGACTTCCTTTATTTAGTTTAACTCAGCTGAAACACAGCCACTGAGATTGAAAAGTTGCACGATAGAATCTTTCAGAGAAGCCTTTGAAATTTCTGTTCAATTATTATTATATTTATTATAATTATTATATTTCTGAGAAAGGAAGAAGAAGAATAACATTCAATGCACACTAATCTTTAAAAACAAGGAAATAACTCTTCTGAGAATTTATTTCATGCCTACTTTTTATTTGCGATGCAAAATTTACGAAGAGTTCACTTGTGTATCCTGCAAGAGATTTTCATCCTCATTTCTCTGTGTTTCCTCAGTCCCACCAATTTTTAAATTTTTTTTCTTTTCATAAAAGAACAACAAAATGTAGTTAATTTTTAGACTTCTAAATATTTACAGTTTATTTTAGACATAGGTAGCTAATTTTTCTGAAGACATCCTCAGCAAAAAACATGTACCAGATGTGACTGCAAATATTTAACTAACTGGACATGCATTCTTTCCTCTTAGACACTGAACACAAATCATAACATGACTACAAGGACTAAGCACAAAGCCCCCTTTAAGTGCTTCTCTGAACTAGCAGAAATGGCTATATCAAGATCACAAGGACTGAGAGCAGGGAAATAGTGTTCTATACTCAACTTTTTCTGTGATAGAACTGAGACAAATTACAGTAGAAAAACACTGATGTGAATGCAGAAGTCATATCCTGGAGCTGGACTGAATGAAGAGCAGTTCAGGAAACAGATGCAGAATACTCATGTCCCAAATCAGGCTTCTCTAAGAGTTGTCTAGAATTTTAGCCAATATTTCATGGTCCCAACATTAGTAAAGTTTGCTAACCTCTAAGATAATGAACTGTAGTGAAGATCCCAATACACAGACATAGACTCACAGAATCATGGAATCAGGGAACAGTGGAGGTTGGAAATGATCTCTGGAGACCATCTAATCCAACCCCCTCTGTTCTTACAGGACCACCTACAGCAAGTTGCCCAGGACCTTCCTTGGACTCTTTTCAGTGCATCTTGTACTGCTGAGATCAGCACTCCAGTGTGACCTCAGCAGCATTGAATAAAGGGGAAGAATCACCTTCCTTGACCCACTGACAACATGCCTCTTAATGCAGTCCAGGGTTTTGTTAGCTGCCTTTGGCTCATGTTCAACCTGGTTACCACCAGGAACTCCAGATCCTTTTCTGAAAAGCTGCTTTCTAGCTGGGTGTGTCCCAGCATATATCAGTGCAGCAGGTTGTTCTTCCCCAAGTGTAGGAGTCTGCACTTCTTTTTATTGAACTCCATGTCCTGTTGTCCATTCCTTCAGCCTGTCAAGGTCCCTCTGAATGGCAACACAACCTTCTGGCATATCAGTCACTCCCCCCAGTCTGATATTGTCTGCAAATTTGCTGAGAGTACACTTTGCCCCATCATCCAGGTCATTAATGAAGATGTAGAACAGTATTGGGCCTAGTATTGATCCCTGGTGTAGAAACTAGTCACTGGCCTCCAGCTAGACTTTGTGCTTCTCATCACCACGCTCTGGACTTTCCCATTCAACCTGTTATGTCTATGCACAAAACAAGAAGTTTTTAATTATATACTTTATAATCATATACTGTATCACAATATGTGTTCACAAAAGGACTAACTGAGATCACACAGGAATTTTTGATCTCTATCTTGTAATCTTTATGTTCTTTCAGCATAGTTAGATTTTTTTTCTTATGTAACATTGTCATATTGTAATTGAAAATAAGAAAATTGCACTCTTGTAAATGAATAATGGTGAACTGAGGTGGATAAAGAGATAAGAATCCACTTACAATATGGAATGACTAAGTACAAGTGCTGCAGGCATGAAAATAGACAAATTACTCATCAGCTGCTATATTGTGCTCTAAAGGAAGCATTCAGAAGATAAAAAAATAAAAATAAAATGAGTAAATAAATAAAACAAAACACAAAAACAACCTCCAAAAAACTCTTGCAGAATTGAAATCACCATCTAACTTGTTTGTTAAAGTCAGAACTAATAAATTGATCTTGGACTATTTCTGTCTGTGTTTAAAGAAATAGTACAAATATTTGAAAGGAGTAAGTTTATTCTATCTATGACATACAAGTTGATTAGAATAAGTTGTGCTTTGTGTGACATAAAATTTGTTTTAAATATAATTTACAGGACTTGAAAGGAGATTTAGGTCTTGCTGAAATGTCCACATGGAAAACAAAATGTTTCTTTTTCAGAAAGGATAACTTTTTTTTGGACGTTGTATTCTAACGTGTCATAACATGAAAAGGTGACCAGTGCCCTGGTTTATATTTTCTACTTTGTAACGTGACTCACTTGTATCTTAAGGTTTTACTCAACTTAAAAAAAAAAAAAAAAAAGAGAGAGAGAGAAGGATCCCTACTTCTGGGTGACTGTCTTTACTCTCTGAATTTTGCAGACATTTATATGTACAATAGAATAAAATATCTTAAATACCTGGGGAAAAAAGTCATTAAATAAATTTAAAATTTCTTTTTAAACTGGAGTTGGTAAAACACTATGAAATGCAGACTAACCCAGAAAATTCTGAAACAGTAATCTTCCATTTATTTTTTTTCCCACATAGTTGCAGAGTATAGATTCCCCTAGCTGGATGATTGAGTGATTGAGGACTATGTCTTGAAAGACATCTAAACATAAGACTATTTCATGGCTAGTAGCTAGAATTGTTAGGGATCATTCAAAGCTATGTACTTGCTCACTCTTCAGAAGCATATGGAGTATATTGAAACATTACAAAACATAGTATGTTTCAAAGCCTTTGTTTCACATACTTTTAATCATTTGCCATTTGTATAATATTTTACCAAAGAACATACTGAGTCATATAATTTAACAGCACCTGTGATAAACAACAATCTTAAATGAATTTAGAATCTCAGTGTTTATAAACCACATAGTACTTTTGTGCAATAGCCAGTGATTGTAGACTTGTTAAATGTTAATGAGTTATTATCAATACCACCTTGATTTCAAGGACAGAACAGAAGAATTCCCAGAGATTTACAGGTGAAAATTATGAAATACACATCTGTATATCCATAGATGAGAAACCACTGCAAAGGTTTTCTCTGTGAAAATTACACAGGACAAAATTTTACAACCCTATGAATGTTTCCAAGTTCCATAATCCTGTTGTACCACATTGAGATGAACAAAAAAACTTTCTCACTCTAATTTTTCATAAGAAAAAGACTGTACACAATCCATAACAACAAACCATTTCCTGACTTCATCAGTATAATACATAACTCTTCCTCTGTTTGGATCAGATCAAACCTGGAATTGCACTCTTCCAAGTGAGAGGCAAGACCAGTGAAATTTCTTCTACTGTATATGACTAGCAATTACTGTTTAATAGTAACAAGTTCAGTATGAGAAATGAAAATCTGATGGATCAGAAACCTTATGCTTAGTCTCTCATTTTCAAACTGCGTAGAGTTAACCAGCAGAGAACAGCCAGACAGATTCTGGAAAGAATCCACATTGCTCCTTAGCTTTGACTGGAATCTTCTGTATGCAAGTACATCAGTCAGATGTGCATTTTACTAAAAGTCTGTTAAAAAAAAGTAAATTTATTAAAATAATCAACAAAGCAAATCAGACAACTGATGTCTTACTTCAGAACACAGTTAAACTCAGATTTTAAATCTGAGAGGTTCTCTTACTGTAAGAGTTGCCATTATTCAAAGACTGCTATCATTAACTTCCTCAGTCATATTTTTTCCATTAGAAATGATAAATACTCATCCTAAATTCAAACTGAACTGGTCATCAAGAAGCATTCTCCACTAATGAATGAGCCTACTGGCAAACTTTTACCACTCAATATACTATTATAACACTTTCTTCCTAGTGTAGTTTCTTATTAAAAGGTTTAAATGTACTTCTGTGACTGAATAATAGACTTAATATCTACCTAACTATTATATATTAGAGATTATTTGATGAATTTATGACTGTCCATCTTCTTCTACTCTTTGATACAGCTGTTATTTTAATATAATGTCAAAGCACTATAGGTTAGTGTAACTCAGCATTTAACAGATGGCTATGTGTTTATCAGTTGCTTTCTGGGAGACCTATTTTAAAGTACTCAGAAAACATTGTGGTACTCAATAGGGTGTCAAAAATTCTGACTTGCCCAGTGATTAATAAGTTTCTAGGCTAAGATTGTTTCAGTTCTGTCACCAACTAACCGTTATATTTATTTGGATTTTGCATACAGTAGTGACATTTGAAATCTGTTTTTGAAATGTTCTATTGGATCTTGCAAAGAATGTGACTTTCTTCAGAGAAAAGATGTGTTCGTTATCTGCTGATTTCAGTAAAAAACAAATTAAAGTCTTAGTTTATGCTTACCTGCTTCAGATCTTCTCTGAGGAAACACCTCACTGCAGAGAATATATTTTACAAGAGTTCCCCACACAAATAAAATTGATGGTGTTCTAAGGAGGAAGTCTGAAGGGAGCAACAATGTAAAATTTTCCCAAATCACCAAAATTACATTTTGCAATTTTTTTTTTCTTTAACAGAATTACTTTAGTGTTTACCTTTCTTTGTCAGCTAAAAGCTTGGGGATCATATGATTTCCTGGAAAGCTCTTTGCTGGAAAGAGAGCATTTACCCCAGATTTTTGTATGCAGTTCACAGTTTATAATTCCTTTTAAATTAAATTGCCTTCACTTAGCAGCTGTTATACATAAGTGATTCCCTTGTTATTAATTTTTGACGCCCATTATTGTTTTGCATTACACATTTAGAAAGCAGTATTAACTGTATCATAAATTGGTCAGATTTAAAACGTATGAGGCTGTATGCAAATATATAGTGAAAAGAAACCTCCATAAGAAAAGACAGAATTGATAAATGAGACAACCAAGACCACAAAAGCAGAGAAAGGCAATAATTCAGAAAAATAAAAATGAGGGAGAAGTAAAGGAATTCAGGAGCTCAGAAGTCATTGAGAAGATTAACAATCAGCTAACATATGGCACAGCTCTATGTAATATTCGTATGTCAGATCTGAACATACATGCTGTATACCAGTTAGCTATTGCAATGTATTACATATAGAAGAATATTTGTGCTGCTTGGAACGTTCCAGTTATCCTGGTTATGTGAATATCAAACAAATAGCACCATCTCTTAGCATTCAGATATAATGAAGTGGTAATAGACCTTCCTAGCTATGAGACCATTTGAGTTTCTATGTCTAATTACAATTTTTTGAACTGCAGTCATGAAAAAATAATCATTGTGACAATAGTCTTCTGTAAATTATACTGTAGAAGCAGAAAATGTAGGCAATTTAATGTTTGCTATGGTTCATCAAATTCAGACCCCTCATGCATTACTTGGTCACATTTATTTGTGTTCCACAGGGGTGTAATTCCAAGAGGGAAAGCCAGACCCAGAATGTGCTTCACAAAAAAAAATGTTGCCTTGGCAACTAATACAGTACTAAATGTTCTGACAGGTAGAATATCACACAACATTGAAACACATTGTACTTGTTGCAGAAAATGTATGAAATCTGAACTATTATACTAAAAGTGAATGCAGAAGATGCTCCTTTATATTTCTACCCAAAAATATTTGTCTTGCCCACAGAAAGTTGCCTCTCATTTCTCTGCCCCTCTGCCATTTAATAGATTTTTTTTTCTCAATACATTCTTTATTTAATCAGTCTTTTCTGTCCCTCAAACTATTTATTCCTGTCCCTTAATTTTCTGTTTCCGAGGTTCTCATTCCCTCTGTTTCCCACTCTTTTAATACACATGCATTTCAGTTTCTCTGTTTTCATATGAGTTGAGGGAATTCTTGAGAAAAATCAATGGACAATGTCCTAGAGGCAAGAAGCTCAGTAGTATTAAATAAATCTTTTAATTGTATTTCTTAATTTAGGAATTTTTATCAGTTGGTATCTGTCTCTTTTTTAGTCTGTCTTCATCTCCTCTCAGGAAATGGAGACATCTCAGGAGCTTAAAAGATGGAACTGGGAATTTTTGGTTTTGCTAAAGTGTTATGGACATCAAATTTGTTTAGATGCCTAAATAATGTAGTAGGTTTCCAAGAGAACTCTAAAAAATACCTGGACAGGTAACATTAATTTAAATCTTCTTTTTGAAGTGTTTGCATGATGATGGCTAATCACTGTATTGCCTTTTATAAAAGGCTATGAATAAAATCATATTCTAAATTTAAGCTTGAGACCATATATATGCAATGAAGTGAAAACATAAACCTGTAAGGAAGTTTAACAGTATCTACTGTATGAACCATTGCTGGTCTTAGAATCTATTCTGATACAAAGATTTTAATCTAACATGCATTTTCAAAAATACGAACAAAGAGAAGCAGGGAGTAAAGAATATAGAGCCAGATTTATCAGTGGTGTCCAGTAACATGGTAAGAGACAATAGCCGCAAGCCAAAATGCAGGGAATTCCATTTAAACAAAAGAAAACTCTGTTTTACTGAAAGGTTGGATCAACAGTGGAACAGGTTTCCCAAAGAAGCTGTGGAGTATCCACCTTGGAGATATTCAAAAAACATCTAGAAATGATCTTGGGCAATCTGCTTTAGGTAACTTTACTTCAGCAGGGAGGTTGGACTAGGTGAGCTCCTGAGGTCCCTTCCAACCTGAGCAACTGTGTGTGAATTAAGGAAAATATGTTCAATTTTAGAAAGGTTTAAAAAATTTTAGGAGTAACTGTAAAATCACAGATAGCTAAAACAGCACACAAGAAATTGTAGTTGCCATTTGTTTCCTTTCTAAATTTGTTGGGGGTTTTTTGCTTTTTAATTCTTTTAAAGAAAGAAATTAGAAAGACAGTTACCAGCCACACAAATGGGTGTTGCTTTCATGGAAGCCTCAGAATGGAGGTAATTCAGACTGAGGATTTTAGATAAAGTGTCAGAGCTTGTAGCTTTACCACGTTCCCTTTGCTATTATATTGCTGCATTATGTTTTAAACATGTAACTACACTTCCTTTAAAAATGTGTCTACTGGCCATGAAAGACAGCGGAATCGTATTTACTGATACTGACAACTGACCCGGTGAATGAAGCAATTTCTATTCTGATTAAATTGAGGGTCTGGAAAATCTTTTAAGAATTCAGAAAGGTCATAAGCCAGCAGCATAATAAGTTCAGGGACTTCAATTCATATTTATAAACTCCAATCATTGACACCACTATCCTTTCTAAACTAAAACTGGGTGAAATATCTAAAATTAGGGGGGCTTTTTTTCTGCTCAGCTCTGACTAAATGTAAATTATATATGTAGTTTTCTTTTTTTTTAATAAAGGATTAAATAGTTATTTATCTTTCTTTCATATAGAGCAACTGTCATGTATAATTATTACCTTTAAAAATGGTTTTCATCCCTCATATATATGTTTATTACAAAATGTAATGCACTGATGAAGTAAAGTATGTGTAAACCGTGTTTTACATCTACTTTAACTCACATTGACACTTTCAAAATTAGGCAGGAAGAGCTTAACATAGTTAATAATCAGAGTAGATCATGTATTATAGATGTTTACCATTAAGCACCTAAATCTTTAAGTATTCAAATAAAAGTTGGGTGGTTTTCTGACAGCACCTCTTCAAATCATCTTGTGAAATCACGGACAGCAGTCCTCCCACTGACACACTGCTCCAGTGTGGGAGTCCTTCAGAGTCATGGACTTCTTTGGAAACAGTCCACTGCCCCAGTGTGGAATCCTCCATGGGCTTTAGGTAGGATTCTGCTCCATCATTGATCTCTAAGGGCTGCAGGGGCTCTGCCTGCCATATCATCGTGGGACAAAAGGGAATGTATATTCTGGTGTGGCTCCTCCCCTCCTTCCTTACTAACCATGGTGTCCACATAGTTGTCACATCCAGGTCCCACTCCTTTCCAAAACAAAAATGGTCCCAAAACAAAAATGGTCCCAAAACAAAGGAGGCTCCCCAACAGTTTTGCCCCTTTGCGCAGAGGCCTTAACCAGAGGTGAGTCCATGTGGAGATGGAGGATATTCTCAAAGCTTCTTACAGGAGGCACACCAGTAGCCCCACCCCCTCACTACCAAAACCCCACCCAAACAATCCCAACAAGGCAAGAAATTAAGGAAATTATAAGAACAAAGAAACTAAATCCCGAAGAAGGAAACTGGGGAGGTACCAGCAGATTGGAAGTCAGAACATAACACCCATATATAAGAAGGGACAGAAGGATGATCCAGGGAACTACAGGTCTGTCAGTTTGACTTCATTATCAGGGAAGCTGATGTAGCAGATCATCCTGGGTTCTATTATGCAGCATATGAAGGACAACCAGGTGATCAGGCCCAGTCAACGCGGGTTTATGAAGGACAGGTCCTGTTTAACAAACCTGATCTCCTTCTATGATAATGTGACCCACTTGTTGGATGAGGGCAAGGCTGTGGATATTGTCTATCTTCACTTTAGTAAGGCATTTGACACTATTTCCCACAGTGCTCTATTAGAGAAATTGACTGCTCTTGGCTTGGATGAGCATACACTTTCCTGGGTGAAAAATTGGTTAGAAGGACAAGTCCAAAGAGTTGTGGTCAATGGAGTTAAATCCAGTTGGCTGCCAGTCACGAGTGGCATCCCCCAGGGCTCAATAGTGGGGCCACTCCTGTTTAACATCTTCATCAATGATTTGCATGAGGGGATAAAGTGCACCCTTGGTAAATTTGCAGATGACACCAATCTAGGTGGAAGTGTTGATCTGCTTGAGTGTAGGGAAGTTCTACAAAGGGATCTATAAAGGCTGGATTGCTGAGTCAAGGCCAATTTCATGAGTTTCAATAAGGCCAAATGCCGGGTCCTGTGCTTGGGCCACAACAATCCCCAGAAACACTACAGACTTGGGGAGGAGTGGTTGGAGAGTTGCCAGGCAGAGAAGGACCTGGGGGTGTTGATTGACAGACACTTAAACATGAGCCAGCAGTGTGCCCAGGTGGCACTGTGTTCAGTTTTGGACCCCTCTCTACAAGGAGGATGTTGAGGTCCTGAAGAGGGTACAGAGGTGGGCTACAAAGCTATTAAAGGGTTTGGAGCACATGTCTTATGAAGAAAGGCTGAAGGATCTGGGGCTGTTTAACCTTGAGAAAAGAAGACTGAGAGGAGACTTTATTGCCGTCTACAGATACCTGAAGGGAAGTTGTAGTGAGGCAGGAATTGATCTGTTCTCCCTGGTGACAAGTAACAAAACAAGAGGAAGAGGCCTGAAATTGAACCAGGGGAGGTTCAGACTGGATACTAGGAAGCATTTCGTTACAGAAAGGGTTGTCAGGCGGCCGGCCCAGCAAGGTGGTCGAGCCACCATCACTGGAGGTGTTTAAGAGCCGGTTAGATGGTGTGCTTAGGGACATGGTTTAGTGGTTTTTGACATGTCTAGGAGTAAAGTTGGACTTGATGATCTTGAAGGTCTCTTCCAGCTGAAACTATTCTATGATTGTATGATTCTATGATTCTATGATTGTATGATTCTATGTGTGGTGGGTTGACCCTGGCACGGCACCAGGTGCCCACCAAGCCCTTCTATTGCTCCCCCCACCCCCGTCCGCACGG